>CM076580.1:985840563-985961218 GCA_034641835.2 Pinus albicaulis | reverse complement strand
CAGATCTAGGTTGTTTGAATGTTGAATATGTTGTTGATTATGTTGATTGAAGATCAAGTTGTTGGTTGATTGGTTGATGATTCAATGAATGAATTGATGAGGTTATAAGTTTCAGTTTGATGAATGTTGAGCTTAAATGTGTGGAGTGGGGCCAGTCTGAAAATTTGATGAAAAGTGGCCTACAAGGTATGATTGTATGGAAGCTGATGGATCCAGTATGAAAATTGATGAAACGTGGTCTATGGTGGTGCTGAGGGTCGAAGCCTTAAGTGAGGGGGTTGTAGCTCCCTTCCAGTGGTAGCTGGTAAACGAGAGCAGGGGGTAGTAGCTCCCTTCCAGTGGTAGTTGGTAAACGAGAGCAGGGGGTAGTAGCTCCCTTCCAGTGGTAGCTAGTAAACGAGAGCAGGGGGTAGTAGCTCCCTTCCAGGAGAGGCTTGTAAACGAGCAAAGGGTCAGAGTTCTCTCCAGTAGAGGTCAGAATGAGAGAATGTTAATAATGGGTGTCACAGATGTCACTGAAATCTCGCACTAAGACATGGTTGTAAGATGTTTTCTTTATAATAAATATTGAAGACAAGAGATCTATCAGGCCAATGGTGGTTTTCTCTCGAATTGGGTTTCCACCTTAAATCCTGGTGTTCATATGTGTTGCTTATGTGTGATGATTTATTCTGTTCTTACTGCACATGTTTACTGCTTACTAAACATCTAATGAATGAATGATGCAATGATCTAAGTAAAGAATTATCTGCATAATGAGATCTCTGGTAATACACAAGTTTTATTAAGGATATCCACGTGTATATGTGAGTTGGGTTCAATAAAGTAGTGTACGGGTTTTAGATAAAGAAAAAGTAAAAAGTTTTCAGTCAGATATAAATACTGATTCACCCCCCCTCTCAGTATTTTTCCCAACACTACTTCATGTAGAAAAAATATCAAACATTCTCTAAGTTCTGTGAGTTTAAGGCATTTGTGGAGAAAGAGTCGGGGAAGCAAGTGAAGGCTCTTAGGAGCGATAATGGTGGAGATTACATATCTAAAAAAATCAATAACTTCTGCACCAAAGAAGGAATTCAAAGAGAACTCATAACGCCTCATAACCCATAGAAAAATGGGGTTGCAGAGAGGAAGAACAAAACGATCATGGGTGCAGCATGAGTGGTGTTGCATGATCAGGGTCTACCAATGCATTTGTGGGCCGAAGCACGCAACACTACGATTTATGTGCAGAACCATTTTCCTCATAGAGTACTTGGCATGAGTACACCTGAAGAGGCTTTCATTGGTAAGAAACCTGATGTTTCACACTTTAAGATTTTTGGCTCATTTGTTTATGTGCATGTGACAAAGGAAGCCAGGAAGAAGCTGGAACCAACAATTAAGGTTGGGATTTTTGTGGGGTACACAGAAACACCCCATAATTATCATGTGTATTTTCCAAACATCAGAATGACTGTTGTGCGACGGGATATAAAATTTGATGAGGGTAAAGCCATTCGGTTGTCCCTTGAGAGGGAGTTGGAATTGCATGCAAAGGAGGAACTACTGGTTCCAAAGGATGAGTCTCAAGATGTGGATCAATCACATGAGCAGGTTCATGGAGTGGAGGAAGCCACTCATGCAGAGCCATCCATCAGAAATAGCAGAAGGTGCACCACGGAAGCTGATAGGCTGAGACTTGATGCTGCACAGAATGTAGGAGCTCCTACTTCACAACACAGATAGAGATAGTCTCTTTACCGATTTACCGGATACATGGCTCTTATGAGCAAATGTATTGTGACTAAACCATCTTCCTTTCAGGAAGAAGTGCACAACCTACTTGGGTTGATGCAATGGTGGAGGAGTATGACTCCATTGTCAAAAGCAATGCATGGGAAATTGTCCCAAGACGGGTTGACAAATTAGTGGTCGGTTTGAGATGGATCTACAAGGTAAAGAAAACTGTTGATGGGAGTGTGGAGATATACAAGGCCAAATTTGTGGCCCGGGGGTTCTCACAGATCGAGGGGATAGATTATGATGAAAACTTTGCACCTTTCGCAAGGTACTCTTCCATAAGATCCATCCTTGCACTCTCAGCGTAGATGGGTAGGCACATTCTTCAGATGAATGTGAAAACTGTTTTTCTGAATGGAATATTCATTGAGGAAGAGGTGTACATAGAGCAACCTAAATGTTTCGAGATCTTCAACAACGAGTCGCATGTGTGCAGGCTCAAAAGAGCATTGTATGGGATGAAGCAAGCACCCCGTGCTTGGTGCACTCGGATAGATAGCTATTTCACCAGATTAGGCTTCACCAAAATTGAAGCAGATGAAAACCTATACCTGATTGTGGTTGAGGGTAAGTTATTGATCATTGTTATTTATGTTGATGATTTAATTTTGACTGGTGATGAGAAGTTGATACACTCATGCAAGGGAGTTCGAAATGAAGGACATAGGACTCCTTCATTATTTCCTTGGATTGGAAATATGGCAGCGAGATGGTGAACCTTTTGTGTCTCAAGGAAAGTATGCAAAGGAGATATTGGGTACGTTTAACATGGAGAGTTGCAAACCCATGGATACTCCTCTTCCAGGAAATTGGAGGAAAGAGGATGCTACTTCTGGAGAGGTAGTGGATGTTGTTATCCTCCTATATTTTACAGAATTCACTAGGTGACTATGGATTTTCTACAAGCAGCTAAAGATAACATTCCTTGCATATCAGCTATCTTTAGAAATCTCAATGCCTTCATTATCCTAAGAAGTATTTTTCACTATATTTCATCTCTGCCCCTTTCAAAAACACCTTGCTACTCTTAAAAGAATTCATTTGGTGGCTGGTTCATCTCATTTTCACTCCCCCTCCTTACCCCAATTCTCATTCACTCATTTCCCCCCTCTAAAAACCCATCATAAAACCCTCCCTTCATCATTTTCCCTTATATACATTGAAACAATGTAAAAATGCCTTTTTACATTATTTTAAAACAAAATGAAATTTTTTGGAGCCCCCCTTAAAACTAAAAGGAAAAGAGACCAAGTAAAGTTCTAAAGGCAAGTCGCTAAGTCGCATATGCATTATTTGTGACCCAGGCGACCTATGCGACCTTGCGACCCTAAGGTCGCACAGGTCGCACAGGTCGCAAGAGTCAGAATTTGAACAATTTGCGACCTTGCGACCTAGCGACCTTGAGGTCGCAAGGTCGCAAGGTCGCAAAGTGAAGTTTTAAAGAAATTTGCGACCCAACGACCTTGCGACCCAGCGACCTGTAGGTCGCAAGGTCGCAAGGTCACAAACTTGCAACTTGCGACCGCATTAAACGTCCGCACGTGCGACCTTTTTATATAAGGTCGGGTCGCTAGGTCGCATTTGTGACTCTCAGCGAAAACCGCGGAATTGCTCTGACAGGTTGACTGGCGCTTTTTCTTCTGGGTAAGTTGCCTTTTCCTCCCTATGTTTCCTGCATAAACATTTCTTGCCATTTTTGAGCCTCCCCACGGTCTTATTTATTTACTAAGAAGGATGGGGGTTTTTCTTTGGATTGTTGCCGTCATTGTGTTTCCCACAAAACCCCAAGGTCGCCCGCCCCTTGCCTAAATCCTCATGGCTATGCCTTATGGTAAATTCTGGACCTTTCAGACCGCAGATTTTTCCCATTAGTAAACACTTAGCCGCAAGGTCGCGCGCGCGCAAAACGCAAATGCGACCTGCGACCTAGCGACCAGGTCGCAAGGTCGCAAGGTCGCAAAAGTCCCACTCAGCGACTCTGCGACCCTGCGACCTAGTCGCAAGGTCGCAGAGGTCGCGGGTGAGTCCTTTTGTAGAGCAGCGACCCAGCGACTCCCAGAGAACAGTAAATTATCTTTGCATGTTCAGACTCTATTTAGCCATTATCATCATGTCTTTCTTATCCTGTGATTCTGTTCTAAATGCAGCAGGTGAATTCAGAGCAGACACAGTACCGGTCCCCTCCGACTCTAGCGATATGGCACCCCGGGTATCCCGAAGGAGAAGCAGGCAGGTGGTGGAGGAAGAATCAGACGCAGACATACAAATATCTCCGCCGCCAATATACAAAGATACCCTTTGCACCTTCGCAAAGGAGGATAGCCTTAGGTGGTATGAAGTATACCGTGAGTTTGCCATGCTAGACGAAGATTTCCTAGAAGATCTCCCGGACCGTGAAATATACCTGAAAGTAAAAAGGTCCAGATTGCACCTAGTCGGGTCGCATCCTGCCATCTTTCCGTGCCCAGAGATGTTGGACTGGATCATACAGAAGACTGATCCGAAAAGCTTCACAATCCGAGATAGTGCAGGGAAAGCTTTCGCAACATTGGAAAGTTCAAGAGCACAGGTCTACTACTCGCTACCCAAAGCAGAGGTGAATTTCACCCCAAGATGGTTTGTTGCAAATGAAGTGCCGATGGTTGACACGATCAGAAGATGGTGGGCAGAACCAGACAAATTTAAGATCAAGAAGGACCAGGAGTACCCGGTGGCCAGTCTGAGGAAAGTCTATAAGCTAGTGGCCGCCATGCTGTGCAGGATATACGGGCGCTCGGACGCCACCACCTTCAATGGAACATGGGCAACCATCATAGAACACGTAACAGTCCACGGCACTCGATTCAATTGGGCGGGAATATTAATGGGCTCCATGCACACAAACTTGGCTTCAGCTTTAGCCCCAGATGAGGGAGCTCCATCAGAATTCTACATGGCTTCGTATCTAATAGATGCTGTCTGTGCCCAGATGCATGTCGAGGGATGGCCACATAACTGGGACCCCGAACAGACCCAGGCAATACACTTGCAGACCGGGGTATTCTGGGAATCTAGGTACAAGTCGGACATCGAGCAAATCTCTCACATATTCATGCCCGCCCTCTACGGGAAAATATTTGGTCAAGATGCCCCCTGCATGTCTTAGCGAGCAATGGAAACACTGGGTCAGGTGGCACACTGGTTCCCATTCGCCGATTTCACAATCATCCGAGTATTTGGCTCGTTTAAAGCACCACACGCTCTACCTAAGTTTGTTACCGACAAGGTGCTCATACAAGAGGTGTGTTTTCAGATGACCTTGGGTTTCTCTAACGTCCTTGCCAAAGGGAAGAAGAAACCTTGGCCTGCTCCACCTCTCACCATTGGTTCCTATACGGTCAAAGACTCCAGAGAAGTAGCGCGTGAAGGGGAAGAGGTGAAAAGCTATCACTTCAGAAATCTGGACCGCCGAAATTACGATCCAGTCAGGATAGTTCCCGAACATTGTAAAAGGGCCAATTTCAGATGGAGTTATCAACACGTCGAGTGCCCAGATGAGGATGAGAGAAGAAATTGGTATAACGCAAACCGGCATCTCGCACCAGGAATCGACCCTGACCGAGAAGGAGCAGAGTATCAGAACATTGGAGGTTCTTCCTCCTCCAAAGATAAAAGAACACAGACCGGTGCAGGACCTGACACCGCAGATCAGCAAAGGGAAGCAGAAGCCCAGGCCAAATTGGAAGAGGAAAAGAAGAGGAAGGAAGATGAAGAGAAACGCAAGAAAGACGCCAGAACAGAACGGAAAAGGAAAAAAGAGGAGGAGAAAGAAAGACAGGAAAAAGAGGCACAAGCGGCGGCAGAAAAGACACTGAAAGAAGAGCTCGATAAAGTCGATCATCAGAAAAAGGCAGAACAGGCCGCCGCAGCAAAGAGGAAACAGGAAAAGGAAGCAGAGGCAGAGGCAGAACGCCGGGAGAAATAAAAGCGTGACAAGGCGGAAGCAGAGCGCCAGCAAAGGAGAAAGAAAAGGGTCAAACGTGGGATGTAGAGGACGAGATAATAGATGACATTGATCTATCTCCCCTGAATATCCCTGCAGGTGGCGCGGGAGGTGCCCTCAGTGTTGATGACTTTCTGGGGGAGCAAGAAGAAGAAGTCTTCGACTTGACCAGATTAACCTTTGACCAATTCTCTTTCAAGATACGGCAAGAGAAGAGGAAATCCTTGACGTCAGGTTACCCTGCCATCTCCACAGTCTCCACCGGAAAGGAAATTGTCCCAGACACAAGGACAAATCCGGTTATGATAGCGTCAGCAGGCACCGCCTTTGCCGCAGCCACAGAGGAAAATGTCACGAGGATGAGCAGAGAAATTATTTCTTTACAGAACCGGCTAAAAGCGGCAGAGCAAGAGAAATCAAGGCTAGAAAATGAGATGCTCCAGCTCTAGGGTAGGCCCGCTCAAGTGAATGAGGTTCCACTGGCGGTCAAGAAGGAATGTGATGTGTTGGAGATGACAATGAGGCAAGTATACCAGAAAATGTTCACCCTGAAACAAACAGTGGCCCCATTGGCAGAGGCACGGGAAGAAACCAAGCAGAAACACGAACAACTCAAGGAAGCCTCGACAGCCTTGGACAAAATGATGAATTGGACAGCCCAGTATCAGCAAGCTCCCGAACACGGGCCTCGGAAGGATTGGAGTCATACGCAAGAGGCCAAAGTGCAAATTCGGATGAGTATGCAATCCAAAGACAAGTTGTCCAAAGACCTGGACAAAGTAGTGTCTGCGTATAACCACCTAATCAGTGGTATCGACTCCATGAACGCTCTTCATCACATTCCATCATTAGGGGCACTAAATGAAACTAAAGGCTGGGAACAGGTAGAGCAGGAAATTCAGTCTTTTCTGCAACCAGTACGACAAGCTGCCGCCGCACCGGAATTCGAAGCATCACAAGAGAATCTGAACCGGTTGCTTGTCACCCCAGTGCAAATCTACACCAAGCTCGCTTCTCTCTCAATGATGATCTCCTAGAAGAAGGAGACTCTGGTGCCGAATGCTCTAGAATGTATGCATCGGATAAAAGAGGAAAGCCCTCTTGTCGCTCCTATAACGGCGGATTACCAAACTTGGAAAGACTTCATCAAAGGCAAGAAGGTCGACGCTCCAGGAACCTCGATTGCGCGACCACCTTCATAAGTTGCAAACGCTGGGTCGCAAGTCGCATTTGCGACCAGGTCGCAGGTCTCATTTGCGACCAGGTCGCAGGTCGCATTTGCGACCAGGTCGCAGGTCGCAATTTTTACAAACAGGAAGTTGAACCGTCAGGAAGTTGAACCGTCGGAAAGCCATAAATGCGGCTGTTGAATCTATAAATACCCCAGTGGGAAGCATTGTAAAGGGCTGGCTCTTTTGGGACTGAAAGGCATTATTGCATTGTAGCGGAAGAAGCATACTCTTGATATATGAAATACAATACATGTTAAAACCCCTTTGATTGGATGATGTGTTTAGCCGTGACAACATTGTGTGTATTCTGCGTGCATTTTCAGAATATATTTTGATTAATGAATCTGTGTTATTAATAGTGTCATTCATGCACCATAGTTATCTGTGATTGTGTTGATGATGCTCAAGTTTATTATTTACTTCATGATGAATGTTAATGAACTGTTTTATTAGCATCTCGTTATATCCTTCGTAAAGTTAAGGGATATTCTTACCACAAAGGATTGTTTCTTTGGCGGTCAGATTATCTTGCATGCATACCTCATAGATGTGTTGCTAACGACATTTCCTGAGTTTATGCATTTTGTCTATTACCTTGCTATGCACAGTGTCATATATCGGTTTTATTCATCAGTCATGTATTCTATATCGTGTTAATAAGTGTATGTTTGCAGTTTCAATCAGGTTGCTCGAAACCGAAGAGATAGTCATTTAAGTGGTAGCCGGACCCACACCCCGGACGGGATCCCTACTCCAAACGGTTCAAAGTCTAATTTGGACTTTCTACCGGGGAGATCCCCTACTGTTGGCCGGACATATTTTCCCGTCAACAGATTTGGCGCTAGAAGGAGGGCCATGGCATCCTCCCAGCATACAACAGACATTCCATCCCAAACTCCCCGCCGGGAGGTCATAAATAACGAAGTTGCCCTTCCTCCTTTAGAAGATATTCCAACGGTGGAAGCCCGATACTTCGAAATCACTAACGAACAGCTGAGAGCCTTGCGCCCAGTTTCCCGTAATCTCATCAGGGATTTACGGTATACCCCTATCATGGAATTCCTAGCTCACACTAGGACCCCTGCCGATAACATCACTCGCAATGGCGTGCTAGTCCGTACCGTGCCTGAACTTGTGAATACCATGATTGAGGACCTCGCACGGGCTGTCCAGGAAAATGACCCCGTTACCCACGATAGTGAAGGTTTCCCTGATACTGAACCTTTCCCTGAACCACAACCTGACTTACATCAGTGGACCAATAACCAAGTTTATTCCCCACGAGAAGGAGAAGGGGAAAGAAGAAACGAAAGAGAAGGTAACACAACCCGAAGGAATGCAGAGGAAGTTAATAGGCCCCGAAGAAATGAAGGTGGAGTCAACAGAGGCCACGGTCGTGGGGGTAGAGGAGATATCACTCGTGGCCCGAGGCACCAGGCCAACCATAATCACCACCAAAACCAAAATAGACCCCCTCCTTACAACTGGGAGATTTTTAGGAACGTAAATAACCGGGAAAGACACCGCGATGAACACTCTCGTCATCATGAAGGAACATCGGTGTCCGGGACGGGAAGTGAGTCTGAAGCAGAAACCCGACATCATCAACGCCCCAGGAGGGTGCAGCCTCTCGCCTGGATGGCTCAATCCCCATTGGCTCTTTTAGGTCCCCTTCATGACATGCCTAGACACCCAGAGAAACATCTTCCTAAATTCGATCCTGAAAAGGGCACATCAGCGGAAGATCATATTAGTAGTTTCTATCTATCACTACAGATCATGAGAGTTCAGTCCGATGATGTCGCATGTCGACTTTTCCCGCACACTCTTGTAAGCCAAGCGGCCACCTGGTACCGTTCCCTGCCCAGTGCTTCTATCACTTCATGGGACCAGTTCCGTTGTGTGTTCCTGCAAAAGTTTGCGGAAGATAAAACACCCTCTATGCTCCTCACAGAACTAAGCACCATCAAGTGTCATATAAAAGAGAAAGTTAAAGACTTTAACCAACGCTTCGCAACCATATTGCAAAAATTTCCTCCAAACTTAGCGTTGGACGATTCTATCACCATCGACTACTATACCAAAGCCCTCCCTAGGGATATTGCAGTCTTCGTCAAACGCGAGGCCCGCGCTACTCTTACAACAAATTACGCGGCTGCTCTCGCAGTAGAAAAAGACATGTTGTCAATAGGTGTCATGGATCATGACGGAAAGGATGATCACAAGTCAACCACTAAAAAGGGTCAGTCTTCCACCCCAAATAGGGAGAGAGAACCTTTCGATTTCGAAAGTATGGCCAAGACCCTCAAACTGCTAACGAATGAGGTCTCTGACTTAAAGAGAAAAGGCGTTGAAACCTCAAATACAAATAAACCTCCCAAACCTTTTTTCAAGAAAAACAATCCCAACACCAGCAGGCCTCCGTCAAACACCAGCGCCGCTCTCAACGTGGAGGAAATAGGGAAGGACAATTTTTGTTCTTTTCACCAAGCTGCCCATTCTGAAAAGACGTGCCCGCAATGGATCGGCAGCATGACCGCAGTGGTCAACTAGCTTCTGGATGATCAAACTCCAGGAAGCCTGACAGAGGATGAAGTTTCGGATCAAGACGAAGTTTCGCTCCTAGGTGGGGAATCGGGAGCCTCTGTCTTAACTTTCGATGTAATCCGCGGGGGAGAGAGAGTCGCTCCCATTGATATTAATATGGTAGGAAGTCCCAAGGCTCAGCCCACTCGAAACTATAGTCTTAGAAGTAAAGGAGCTATTCCCGAACAATCATATGAAGACAAGAAAAGGGCTTTCCTGAGGAAAATTCTCCTCCCTAGCAACGAAGGACCAGCTACGCCGGACAAGCCTACCAATAGTAACGGCAAAGCAAGTCAAAAGACCAAACTCCCAGTGGAACCATCGAAAACCACTACCGAACCTAGTCCCCAAACTGATACTAACTACAACATAGTGGAGGACATGAAAAAGACCAGGGCTAATATCTCGCTCTACGAGTTGGCCCGCATCACGAACCAAAAGGAGCTTATCCTAAAAGCTTTCACCAACAACCAAAATACGAAGACCGTTAGCAACACATCTGCACAAACCAGTCCAGATTTCCAATCTATAGTAAATGCGGTCAACACGAACTCGAGAGGGTCCACCCCTCCATTTCTCTTATCTTTCGAGATGTTCAATTTCAACGTTCACAATTGCCTCGTTGACTCTGGTGCTTCCACAAATGTCATGCCTTTATCTGTATGCAAGAAACTCAACATCCTCCCAGAAAAAACTGACGCAAAAATCATTCAACTGGACAGATCACAAGTACCGACAGTCGGAGAATTAAACAATGTCATCATCCGCCTCTCATCCGACTCGAGGGTTCATCAATGTATTGATATTGTGGTTGTCGACATCCCAGAAGCCTATGGTGTACTTCTTAGTAGAGACTGGTCTAGCAAATTGCAAGGATACTTCGCCACAGATTGGTCTCACCTATGGCTACCCTACAAAGGGAGAAACAACCAAATCAGAGTTGAAAGTGAA
Source organism: Pinus albicaulis (assembly GCA_034641835.2). Taxonomy (NCBI): domain Eukaryota; kingdom Viridiplantae; phylum Streptophyta; class Pinopsida; order Pinales; family Pinaceae; genus Pinus; species Pinus albicaulis. The sequence continues at coordinate 985,950,685 of CM076580.1, read as the reverse complement.
CCATACATGAAGCACACTGTAACTGATTTGGATGCCACAAATGAACCCATCAGCTTCGCCCAAGAAGAACTTGGTATGTGTTTTCTAGATTCCGTTTTTGGATGTTACCAACCTCCCCAGTCTGCGGTAGGCCCCGAGGTCCTCTCTGAAATGACACTCGTCGCAGAGGAACAAGCTCAAACTGTATCACACCAACCCAAAATTCCTCCGCAAGACACTACCCCCAAGGACCCGGAAAATGATATATGGACATTGTATTACGACGGTTCCAAGAATCTCGATGGTTCTGGTGCCGGCTGCGTTTTGCTTGATCCACATAAGAAAAAATTCCTAGTCTCTTGTCGACTCGAGTTCCAATGCACTAACAACACTACCGAGTATGAAGCTCTGATCCTCGGGCTTAAGAAGGCGTTGGATTTGAAGGTGAAATGCTTACGGGTTATTGGTGACTCCGAAATTATCACTCGGCAGGTACGCAACACTATTCATTGTTTGTCTCCACATTTGAAGGCGTATCAGCAAGAGGTATGGAGATTAATTTCTTCCTTTGATGCTTTTGGAATTAAGTCTGTTTTAAGAATGCATAACGCAGCAGCAGATACTCTAGCTAATTCTGCCGCCAGGTTTACCCCTTTGAGGGACGGGTTTTCTATTGAAGTTATGTATAGACCGTCCGTGCCAGACAATATCACTAATCTGCGTGTTTTTGATGATGATCAACAGGTGCTGGAATTTATGTGCAACTCAGAAATATTCAAAGACGCTGCTATAGATGAAAATGAGCACGACCAGGCTATGCAAAAGGAGTACGAGCAAGTTAAGGGAAACCCCATGCCTAAAGGGGTGGTATCACTGGAAAAGCTGTTTGATCTGCAAAACCGGTTCCGTGGGCCCCCAAATGCAAAAGTGCAGAGCTCGATCTTGGCTCATCGACAAGTGAACTTGGGATCAGAAGATAATCCTAAATTCATAAACCTGGGGAAAGACTGCACCCCCCAAGAGGCCCAAGATTTCACTCAATTATTTCGCAAGTATCGCGACGTATTCGCTTGGACATATGAGGACTTACGCACATACGATACGCGAATTATACAACATGTGATACCAATTAAAGAAAATGTAAAACCATTCCAACAGAAACTTAGGAAAGTACACCCTACAATGGAGCCGCTAATTCTAAAAGAACTCAAAAAACTTTTAGACGCCCGCATTATCTTCAAAGTTCGCCATTCCACATGGGTGTCCAATTTAGTGCCGGTACGAAAAAAGTCAGGTGAGATTCGCTTATGTGTAGATTTCCGGAACTTGAACCGGGCCTCGAGTAAAGATAATTACCCAGTGCCCCCTATGGAGCAGATATTACAAGCAGTGTCCGGCTCAGAGATGTTCTCTTTGTTGGACGGTTTCTCTGGCTACAATCAAGTACTGGTGGCTGAACCAGATCGGTTAAAGACTACCTTCCGGACTAAGTGGGGAACCTTCGCATACCGACGTATGCCTTTTGGATTAATCAACGCAGGAGCAACTTTCCAGAGAGCGATGGACATAGCATTCAGAGGTCTGATAGGCCAAAGTGTGGTGGTTTACTTGGATGACATTACCGTGTTTTCCAAACATCGGGGGGATCACTTGCGTCACCTCAGACAGATTTTCGAAAGATGCAGAAAATACGGTATCTCGCTTAACCCAAAGAAAAGTGTTTTCGTCGTAGCAGAAGGGAATTTGCTAGGTCATATCATAACGAAGCAAGGCATTGTCGTTGATCCAGAACGTGCAAAAGCCATTTCTCAAATCCCTCTCCCCAGTGGTAAGAAAGCAATGCAATCCTTTTTGGGAAAAATCAATTTTGTACGTAAGTTTATCTCAAATTTCGCCCAGATAGTGAAGCCACTACAAGGAATGATAAAGAAAAATGCCATTTTCAAATGGAATCAACCCGAAAAGGAAGCTTTCGACCAGATCAAGAAAGCTATAGCCGAAGCGCCTTCTCTCCAGAGCCCAGATTTCGGCAGAGATTTCAGCCTGTACACGTTCGCTTCGGATTCATCCCTGGCAGCCGTGCTCACACAAAAGGACAGAAATAATGACAAGCGTCCCATTTCGTTCATGAGCACTGGCCTACAGGGAGCTGAATTAAATTATCCTGAAATCGAGAAACATGCTTATGCGGTGTACAAAGCGGTTAAACATTTCAGACCATACATCTTGAAGAACCATGTCACAGTTTACGTTCCCCATCCAGCTGTTCGATCACTATTCATGCAGCAAGAGTTGGGCGAGAGGAGAGGGAACTGGGTTGCGTGTATGCAAGAGTACGACTTAGAGTTTAAGCCGGCACGCATGGTTAAAGGACAAGGTTTATGCCAAATGGCTGCGGAGGCCGCAGGTTCCCAAAAAAGTGAAGAAGATAATTGGGAGCAAGAGATTGACATGTACCAAACTGACGTCATGCCCCAGGAAAGGAACCCGTCTTGGTACTCGGATATCTCGGGATATTTGGCGCACGGGGTATTGGAATCAAATCTAGATGCCTGGCAGAAACGTGCAATCAGACTCAAAGCCGCGTCCTACCGGTTAATCCAAGGGAAGCTCTTCAAGAAACATTCAAACGGAGTAATGTTGCGCTGCCTAGAACAGGATGAAGCTCAGAAGGTCTTAACCGAGTTGCACGATGGACCAGCGGGAGGTCATTTCGCCGGGGATACCACTGCTCATAAAATTATGCGTGCAGGTTATTATTGGCCAACCCTGTTCAGAGATGCTCACGCGTATGTTCGAAAATGCATTCAATGCCAGAAATTTGCAAGCCGAGAAGCGCGTCCGGCCGCTCCGTTGTTGTCAGTAGCAGTAGAAGAACCTTTTCAACAATGGGGTTTGGACATCATTGGTGAGATTCTACCCCACTCTTCTAAGCAACACAGGTACATTCTGACGGCCACTGATTACTTCACCAGGTGGGTTGAAGCGGTACCATTACGCCAAGTCAACGATCAGGAGGTAATGCAATTTGTCACTCACTCCATCATTAACAGGTTTGGCGTTCCAACTTCCTTAGTGTTTGATAATGCAACGTATTTTTCATCTTTTAAATTATATGATTTTGCATTAGAAAATGGCATTGTTCTCAAACACTCCGCAAAGTACTATCCCCAAGGAAATGGTCTAGCAGAATCAACAAATAAAAATCTGATCCGCATCGTCAAAAAGACCCTTCTGTCTCACCAACGAAACTGGCATAACGCTCTCCAAAACGCACTTTGGGCTGATCGCGTCACCCCTAAGTCATCAATAGGCACCTCACCATAATTTCTCGTGTATGGGAAAGAAGCCGTCCTCCCGCCCAATTTGTCTCTCCCCGCTCTACAGTTGTCTCAAGAGTGCCACGGTACCCCTTGTCCCGCCTTGCAAATCCGCATTGACACCCTGCTGAAACTAGAAGAGGAAAGGCAGAAAACCCGGGAGAAATTTGCCATCCACCAGAGTCGGATCAAAAAATGGTTCGATAAAAAGTCTGCAAGAGATAAAAAATTTGAAGTAGGAGATCTTGTCCTAAAGTGGGATAAGGCGCACGAAGAGAAAGGAAAACATGCAAAATTTCAAGCACTATGGATAGGTCCCTTTCAGGTTAAAGAAAAGATAGGTTCCCATACTTTCCGATTGCAAACTTTGGAAGGAAAAGTCGAGGCCCTCCCGGTAAACGGGCATGACCTCAAACACTATTTTACTTGAATAGCCCTCAAAGGGCTGTTCTCCCCCTGTATCATAGAAGCCGTTTTTCTTTTGTTGCTAAAAAAAAAAAAAAAAAAACTCTTTCCCTAACTCTTCAAAGAAAACCTTGTCTAAGCTGCCCGCAACCAGATCACTCCTTGAAGAGGTTCTATGCTGATGAAAGGCCCTTCCCGCAAAGCACGGGGCAATCGAAACTCGCTTGTAATGGGCACCTAAGGATAATACACGGTCTTACCAGAGTCTTCAAGCATAAGGAACCACCTAGCAGCTTAAAGGGTGCAGGTAGAAAAGGTCTGGCGTAGACGCAACCGGATCGTGAGGGAACAGGGCTAACTCAAGAGAATTGCAGGTCATCCGGGAAAAACCCGAGTCCTCATATGAGACCAGGGGCAACCTCTCTGCAAGCAAAATAAGTCGGGATCCCTCAACCGCCCAGGCAAAATATGCCCATCTAAATAAGTGCCACATGCACATTCTCAAATAAGTGCAATCGCACACGAATAAAGGGTAAAGGTTTGAGAAAGGCTTCCTGCGCAGAGAGGTGTTGTAACGACTCCGCCGGGGTACTGACCAGGCTCGCTGGCAGCGGAGCAACGTTCACGACTCCTTAGGCAGTGACTCCGCCGGAGCCGAGAGGTTCGCTGGCAGCGGAGCGACACCATGAGGACGAAATAATTGTACCGGACCCTGCAGTTGTCCAAGGTTTCCCCAACCCTCTCGATCCCGGAGCATGAGGAATTAAAATTCGGTTGATCTGCACCCAACAAGCCAAAAGGAGCAGGTGACTACGCAGGGTGGCAAAGGAAGGAAAGTGTAAACTCTGAGGTAAAAAGAACAAGCAAGTACTAGATCCCCTCCCTCCTCCCTCATCGACCCTTCATCAGCAGAGACTCTGAATTCATCCAGTGAATCGCCATTTGTTGTAGCTCCTACAACACCCTCCAAACACGTCTCTACTTGCACTTCAAAATTTTTTGGAGCCCCCTTTGAAACTAAGAAGGAAAAAGCGAGTAAAGTTTTGAAACAGGTAGGCTGCGTCGCGGATCCATTATTTGCGACCCATGCGACTCATCTTGACTCTGCGACCTTAAGGTCGCCGCCGATGTACGGTCGCAGAAGTCGGAAGATGGTAAATTTGCGACCTTGCGACCCAGCGACCTTTAGGTCACAAGGTCGCAAGGTTGCAAAATTAAGTATTAAGAGAATTAGCGACTCAGCGACCTTTGCGACCCAGCGACCTCAAGGTCGCGAGGTCGCAAGGTCGCAAACTTACAACTTGCGACCTCATTAAGTACTCGCACGTGCGACCTTTTTATATAAGGTCGAGTCGCTAGGTCGCATTTGTAGCTCTCAGCGAAAACCGTGGAATTACTCTGACAGGTCGACTGGCGCGTTTTCTTCCGGGTAAGTTGCCTTTTCCTCCCTATGTTTCCCTCTTAAGAATTTCTTGCCATTATTGAGCCTCCCCACGGTCTTATTTATTTGCTGGAGAGGATGTAGGGTTTTCTTTTGAGTTTCACCGTTGTTTTGTTTCCCACAAACCCCAAGGTCACCCATCTCTTGCCTAATTCCTCATGGCTATGCCTTATCGTCAGTTTAGGCCCTTTCAAACCGCATACTTTTCTCGTTAGGGAAATATTAGCCGCAAAGTCGCGCGCGCGCGAAACCCCCCTGGCAGGCTTAAGTGCGACCCGCGACCCAGCGACCCGGTCGCAAGGTCGCGCGACTCCCTGTTAGCGACTCTGCGACCCTGCGACCTAGTCGCTAGGTCGCGAGGTCGCGTAAGAGTCCTTTTGTGAATCAGCGACCTAGCGACTCCCAGAGAACAGTCAATTAAACTTTGCATGTGTAGATTTTATTTAGCCATTGTCATCATGTCTTTCTTATCCTGGGATTCTGTCTTGAATGCAACAGGTGAATTTAGAGCAGACACGGTACCGGTCCTCTTCGACTCTAGCAATATGGCACCCCGGGTATCCCGAAGGAGAAGTAGGCAGGTGGTGGAGGAAGAGTCAGACACAGACATACAAACATCTCCTCCACCAATATACAGAGACACCCTTTGCACCTTCGCAAAGGAGGATAGCCTTAGGTGGTATGAAGTATACCGCGAGTTCGCCATACCAGAAGAGGAGTTTCCAGAAGATCTCCCGGACCGGGAAGTATACCTGAAGGTAAAGACGTCCAAATTGCACCTAGCAGGGTCACATCCCTCCATCTTTCCATGCCCAGAAATGTTGGACTGGATCATACAGAAGACGGATCCTAAGAACTTCGCAATCCGAGATAGTGGAGGTAAAGCTTTTGAAACATTGGAGAGCTCAAAAGCACAGGTCTACTACTCGCTACCCAAACCAGAGGTGAACTTCACCCCAAGATGGTTTTCTGCAAATGAAGTACCGATGGTTGATACAATCAGAAAATGGTGGGCGGAACCAGCTAAATTTAAAATAAAAAAGGACCAGGAATACCCGGTGGCCGGTCTGAGGAAGGTATATAAGTTGGTGGCCGCCATGTCGTGCAGAGTGTACGGACGTTCAGACGCCACCACTTTCAACGGAACATGGGCAACCATCATGGAACACGTAACAGTACATGGCACTCGGTTCAATTGGGCCGGTATATTAATGGGCTCCATGCACACAAATTTGGCTTCAGCTTTAGCCCCAGATGAGGGAGCGCCATCAGAATTCTATATGGCTTCGTATCTGCTAGATGCTGTCTGTGCCCAGCTGCATGTTGAAGGATGGTCGCATAACTGGGACTCCGAACAGACCCAGGCAATACATTTGCAGACCAAGGTATTCTGGGAATCCAGGTACAAGTCGGACATCGAGCAAATCTCTCATATATTCATTCCCGCCCTCTACGGGAAACTATTCGGTCAAGACACCCCCTGCATGTCTTGGCGAGCAATGGAGACACTAGCTCAGGTGGCACACTGGTTCCCATTCGCTGAATTCACAATCATCCGAGTATTTGGCTCGTTTAAAGCACCACATGCTCTGCCTAAGTTTATTACCGACAAGGTGCTCATGCAGGAGGTATGTTTCCAGATGACCTCGGGCTTCTCTAACATCCTTTCCAAAGGGAAGAAGAAACCTTGGCCCGCTCTACCTCTCACCATTGGCGCTTATACAGTCAAGGACTCCAGAGAAGTAGCGCGTGAAGGGGAAGAGGTAAAAAGTTATCACTTCAGAAATCTGGATCGCCGAACTTTTGACCCAGTCAGGATAGTTCTTGAGCATTGTAAAAGGGCCAATTTTAGATGGAGTTATCAGCACGTCGAGCGCCCGGCAGAGGACGAAAAAAGAAACTGGTACAACGCAGAAAGGCGTCTAGCTCCAGGGATCGACTCTGACCGAGAAGAAGAGGATCACCAGAATTTAGGAGATAGAAGCCAAAAGCTTGGAGGTTCTTCTTCCTCCAAAGATAAGAAAACACAGACCGGTACGGGGCCTGACACCATAGATCAGCAAAGGGAAGCAGAAGCCCAAGCCAAGAAGGAAGAGGAAAAGAAGATGAAGGAAGATGAAGAGAAACGTAAGAAAGATGCCAGGACAGAGCGAAAAAAGAAAAAGGAAGAGGAAAAGGAAAGACAGGAAAAGGAGGCACAGGCGGCTGCAGAACAAGCACTTAAAGAAGAACTTGACAAAGTCGATCGTCAAAAGAAGGAAGAACAAGCCGCCGCAGCAGAGCGAAAGAGAAAAGCAGAAAAGGAAGCAGAAGCAGAGTCAGAACGTAGGAAGAAAGAGGAACATGAAAAGGCAGAGGCCGAGCGCCGGCAAAAGGAAAAGGAAAAGGATCAAACACAGGATGCAGAGGACGAGCTAATAGATGACATTGACCTATCCCCCTTGGATATCCCTTCAGGTGGCGCGAAAAGTACCCTCAATGTTGATGATTTTCCCGGGGAGAAAGAAGAATAAGTCTTCGACCTGACCAGATTGACATTTGACCAATTCTCTTTCAAAATACGACAAGAGAAAAGGAAATCCTTAGCGCAAGGCCATCCCGCCATCTCTACGGTCGCCACTGGAAAGGACATAGTCCCAGATACAAGGACTAACCCTGTTATGATAGCATCAGCAGGCACCGCTTTCGCCGCGGCCACAGAGGAAAATGTCACTAAGATGAGCAGGGAAATTATTTCTTTGCAGAACAGGCTAAAAGCAGCGGAGCAAGAGAAATCAAGACTAGAAAGTGAGATGCTACAGCTCCAAAGTAGGCCCGCCCAAGTAAATGAGGTCCCACTGGCGGTCAAGAAAGAGTGTGATGTGTTGGAAATGACCATGAGGCAAGTATACAAAGAAATGCTCACACTAAAACAAACAGTGGCCCCATTGGCAGCGGCACGAGAGGAAACCAAACAGAAGCACGAGCAGCTCAGGGAAGCCTCGGTGGCTTTGGAAAAAATGATGAACTGGACAGCACAGTATCAGCAAGCTCCCGAACATGTGCCTAGGAAGGATTGGAGTCATACGCAAGAAGCCAAAGTACAAATTCGGATGAATATGCAGTCCAAAGACAAGCTGGCCAAAGATTTGGACAAAGTGATGTCTGCATATAACCACCTGATCAGTGGTATTGACTCTATGAACGCTCTTCATCACATTCCGTCATTAGGGGCACTGAATGAGACTAAAGACTGGGAGCAGGTAGAACAGGAAATTCAGTATTTTCTGCAACCCGTGAGACAAGCTGCTGCCACACCGGAATTCGAGGCATCATAGGAAAACCTAAATCGGTTGCTTGTCACTCCGGTACAAATCTACACCAAGCCTGCCTCCCTCTCAATGCTGATCTCTCAGAAGAAGGAGACTCTGGTACCGAATGCCCTAGAATGTATGCATCGAATAAAAGAGGAAAGCCCTCTTGTCGCTCCCATAACAACAGACTACCAGACTTGGCGAGATTTCCTCAAGGGCAAGAAAGTTGACGATCCGGAAACTTCAATTACGCGACCACCTCCATAGTTTAACCGCTGGGTCGCAAGTCATTTTTTGTCCCCAGGTCACAGGTCGCACCTGAGACCAGGTCGCAGGTCGCAATTTTCCGGTCACAGGTCGCAAGTGTGACAAAGGTCGCAGGGAAGCTGAACCGTCGGGAAGTTGAAGCGTCGGAAGGCCATAAGGACGCCTCTTGAATCTATAAATACCCCTGTGGGGCACATTGTAAAGGGCTGCTCTTTTGTGGACTGAAAGGCAATATTGCATTGTAACTGAAGGATCATACTCTTGATATATGTAATACAATACATGTTAAAACCCCTTTGATTGGATGATGTGTTTAGCTGTGACAACATTGTGTGTATTCTGCATACAGTTTCAGAATATCTTCTGATTAATGAATCTGTGTTATTAATAGTATCATTCATGCACCATAGCTATCTGTGATTGTGTTGATGATGCTCAAGTTTATTATTTACTCTTATGATGAATGTTAATGAACTGTTTTATTAGCATTTCGTTGTATATTTCGGAAAGTTAAGGGATATTCTTGCCATAAAGAACTGTTTCTTTGGTGGTCAGATTATCCTGCATGCATACACCATAGATGTGTTGCTAACGACACTTCCTGAGTGTATGCATTCTGTCTATTACCTTGCTACGCACAGTGTCATATATTGGTTTGATACATCGGTCATGTATTATGTATCGTGTGAATAAGTGTATGTTTGCAGTTTCAATCAGGTTGACAGAGACCGAAGAGACAATCATTTAAGTGGTAGCCGGACCCACACCCCGGACGGGATCCCTACTCCAAACGGTTCAAAGTCTAATTGGGACTTTCTACCGGGGAGATCCCCTACTGTTGGCCGGACATATTTTCCCGTCAACATAAGGTTTAAATTATTAAATTATATATTTTTTTATATTTTATATGATTTAAATTAATCATATATTATATTAATTAATATATATTTTAATTAATTTTAAATTATATTTAAACCTTATTAAAATTTAAATTTTAAAACTAAACATATATATTAAATAATAAGTCAAATGGCAAAGTAATGTTTTGAAAGTTTAAAACCCACGTAACAAAAGTTTACCATGAAACGTATGGTTGAAGTTTTTAAAACATGTGTTTGGATGACGTGTCAAAGCACGTGGGGTATTCAAAATGAGTGGAGTGGATTTCAAAACGTCGGAGCGAATAATGAAACATTTATGTAACCGTTGCATATGAACGTAAGTCACGACGAGTGTTTGCCACGGTTTTTAAAACCGTTTGACTTAACATTGTTCACGGCGGGTTCGGTGGTGCATGTGACCACGTTTTCCCCAGCATTTATTTTAACTGTCCGATGATTTTGGAGCATGCCCGCCAAATTTGGTGCAGTTTCCGTTTTTCACTGGAGTTAACTCCAGTTCTCCACAATTAGTGGAGCTTTTGAAGGGCAAACTTCAGTTAGCCATAACTTTGGCTAGGAAAGTCCTTTTTAGACAATTTTTTTTTTGATTCTGGGTCTCTTCAACATTTTGGAGCTGTTGGGAGTGTTTGCAAAGCCATCAGGGTGCTCTAATAGAGAATTTACCAGCATTTTTGGTCGTGGAGCCACCAGGGCCTAAGGGAAGAAGAGCTGTTTTGGACTATCTTCATCCAATGGAGGTGTTTGTTTAGTCATTTTATACTGATTTGAGCCTTATGAATCTTAATTTGGAGTGTATTTTTCCATTTGAGGCTTCTATACAGTTGTATTCACATTTTGAGCATTTAATCAAAGAGGAAAAAGCCTAATTAGAGGCTTTTGGAGCCAGCGGAGGTAGCCCAAGAGAGGGGTGAACCGCTTAAACAATTATTTTCTGTCATACTGTATAATTTTGCTACATATTTTTAGATTCTGCTCCTTTAAACAGTAAATTTTTATAAGCAAACTTTTCCCAAGCAGGTTTAAACAGTGAACAAAATTTATTAGTTCATCTTCAACCCATTATACTTCATTTGCAGAATATGTATACTTGCCTATACACACATTAAAGTTGGATCAATGAATACTTTGCATATAAAACAAATACTTTCATTGATCGGATCTTAGTGATTACATTTTATTTCTTTAGGCAGAGTCTGTAGAAGGGCCAGATAGCCTCCGGATTCATCCTTTCTTTGAAAGGTGAAATACCCGGTAAATGCCCCTACAGTCAATCTCTGTATGAGAAATACTTTGTTCTCACAATTTCAGATTAGGTTGGTATCAGAGCTCAAGGTTTTGCTTAAGAGTTTGTGAAATTTGTGCAAGTAAATTGTATTATTCTGCAAAATTTGATGCTTACTATGCTGAAATTACAAAGAGGGGAAGGTTAGTTGGTTAGAGAACAAGTTAATCCTCAACCAAGGAGGGCTAGAGTGCCATTACATCCACCTTCCATTTCATCCTTAATAGCCTTAGAATCAGCCACAAGCATGTCATCTAGAGAAGGAGAAGTACATGAGGAAATGGATCCCAAGGAAGAAGAAAGAGTCTTTAGAAAAGCTTTCTTGGATTTGACTGAGATGGTTAGGATCCTATACCAGGAGAGAAATGATAGAATTGCTGGAGAAGGGTCTAGAAACCAAAGAGAAGAAGGAGATTCTTCAGGAGGAAATAAAGACAAAGATGAGTCTAAGAAAGGGAATGGAGGAAATGGTGATCCACCATCTCCATCATCATCCTCTTCCTCCACATCATCCTCTTCAACTTCTGAAAATCAGTCACAAAAAACAAAAACATCTCTTAAAAATCCTTTGTTAAAGATTGATGTGAAGTTTGAGTTGCCGATGTTTAATGGTGATGTGAATGCAGAAAAATTGGATAACTGGATTATGTGGAAATTTGCTGAATAATGATTAATTATCCTCCGAGACTATCCTGATCACATACAATTCGAATTTATATGCAACACATAATCTCTTCCACTCAGATCATCACACATGCGGAAATAAAATCAAGCGATAGCACATCAAATCATCATACACATTAACACAGTATGTATGGGGAAAGCTTATAGCTGAAAACCCCGCAGCTATTGTGTATATTATAATGGAGATATCAAGTAACAAACTCAGTACAATACTCCTCACAAGTACTCAGTACTTTCTCATACAGTTACTCACAATCTAGCTCAGTTTTGAACAGGTTACTGGTTCAAAACTCACCGCCAATTGCCTTGCCTCTATTGCGCAATCCAGGCTTGTCTATATAGAGATCCAAGGTTCGAATCTCCTTGGCTTGACAGCGCAATCATCATGGGAAATTCCTCCAAGTGTGGTGCAAATCTCATGCACAACTGATGTCGCCACTGATAGCTAACTCCACCCTTTCATCTACCTCTTTCACTGGTCTCCACTGAACCGATCATGCACTGTAGTGAACTGATGTGTTCTTGAGTTGAATAATGAGTTACTAATTAATTAATTAAATAATATTTAATTCACTCCACTCATAACTAGTTGATTAGCTATTTAAACTAATCTCAACCAGTTCAACTAAATTAAACCGAACACAACTCCACTAGCTGTCTCATTAACTCCACCAAACTTCTGCCACTGAAGTCCTAACTGAAGTCAACCATGCATGATGCCATCAAACCTTTGGGAATAGCGTAATTCCTCTGTCAGATGCATGAGCCACTTCCAAGGCTCGAACTGAAGTGCTCCAAGAGAGTAAACTGCTGTTTAGAGTCCAAATATTATTAAGGGTAAATAATATTTGACTTCCCTATTTTTAGGATAGGCAGTCTAAAAATAGACTTCGACCTATAGGTCCAAAAATAGAGGTCCATCTATTTTTACAAACATGACCAATACTCCAAGAATAACATACTGCAACCCTTGGACCATGCTCCATATGTCTAAAAATAGACATAGTCTAAAAATAGACTTTGCGCCAGAATTTGCCTGCGGGCCCACTTAGTGAAGGCGACTTCATTTCACTAAGCTCCATCATCTTGCTGCATTCTCAACACTCCCTCTCGGCAAGATATGGATTATCTGCAACCCCTATCCTGCCTCTGTGGAATTCGAACTTGCTCCTGGTGAGCGCCTTCGTCAGGATGTCGGCATCCTGATCCTCCGTGGGAACATATGAAAGCATCATGATTCTCCGCTGAACACAATCTCTGATATGATGGTACCTGATGTCGATGTGTTTGGACCTATCATGAAATACTATATTAGCCGAGAGTTTAATGCAACTCTGGTTATCACAGTAGATCACTGTAGGCTCCAAATGCAACCTGAACAATCCAACGAGGATCTTCCTCATCCAAATAGCCTCGCATGCAGCTAAGCTAGCTGCCATGTACTCGGCCTCTGCTGAACTGAGTGCCACAGATCTCTGCTTCCTGTTGTACCAGGAAACTGTTGTCAACCCAATGCTGAAAACTCCTCCAGAAGTGCTCTTTCGGTCCGTTGGGCTCCTTGCCCAATCTGCATCAGTGAAGCCAGAAAGCTTCGCTCCATCCTCCTGTCTGTACCATAGACCATATCCCGATGTGCCTATGATATAGCGCAATACATGCTTGCCTGCCTTCCAAAAGAGCTTGGTAGGCTTAACCATAGCTTGCGAAAGCTGGTTAATTGCATAGCATATATCGGGTCGTGTATTGACCAGATACATAAGCGACCCCACCAATTGTCGATAGACAGTGGCATCCACTACCTCCGCTGAAGTAGCATCCTCCTTCCTCCAACCACCAGGAAGAGGAGTGTCAACAGGCTTGCAGCCTTGCATGTTGAACCTCTCCGGAATCTCCCGGGCATACTTTCCCTGAGAAACAAACAGTCCTCCGCTGCGCTGCCAAATCTCCAATCCCAGGAAATAATGAAGGATGCCCAAGTCCTTCATCTCAAACTCTCGTGCAAGATCCTCCTTGCATGAAAGTATCAACTGCTCATCGCCAGTCAAAATCAGATTATCTACATACAGTACGATGATCAACAGCTTCCCCTCCACCACAATCTGGTACAGGTTAGGATCCGCCTCACTCTTGGAGAATCCAAGCCCAGTGAAGTAGCTGTCTATCCGAGTGTACCAAGCACGAGGTGCTTGCTTCAGCCCGTACAGTTCTCTCTTGAGTCGGCACACATGCGACTCACTGCTGAAGATATCGAAACCTTCAGACTTCTCTATGTACACATCCTCCTTAATAACTCCATTGAGGAACGCATTCTTCACATCCATCTGATGAATGTGCCACCCCATCTGCGATGAGAGAGCAAGGATCGTCCGTATGGAAGAGTACCTTGCGACAGGTGCAAAGGTCTCCTCATAATTGATCCCCTCGATCTGTGAAAAGCCACGGGCGACAAATCTCGCCTTGTACTTCTCCACACTCCCGTCAGCCGCCTGCTTCACCTTGTAGATCCATCGCGAACCCACCACTGATTTCCCCACTAGTCTTGGGACAATCTCCCATGCACTGTTCCTGACGATCGAATCATATTCTTCGATCATGGCATCAACCCATGCGAGTTCCTCCACAGCTTCCTCAAAAGAGGATGGCTCCGTCACAACACATTGACCCACAAGAGCCATGTATCCAGTGTACCGATCCGGTGACTGCCTCTGTCTGCGCTGTGCTGTAGGTGGTCCTACAACCTTCTTTGCATCCCGAGCCAGTCGCTCAGCTTCTGTAGTGCGCATGCGCCCTCTGATGGTTGGCGCTGCCTCGGTGGTTTCTTCCACCTCCTGAACCTCCTCTTGTGGCTGATCCACATCCGGAAGCTCCTCCTTAGGAACTAACAGCTCCTCATCTGCATGCAAGTGTAGCTCCCTCTCAAGCGAACACCGCATGGCTTTCTCCTCCTGAAATTTTATATCCCGTCGCACAACAGTCTTTCGACTGTCTAAAAAATACACCCGATAGTTGTGAGGTGTATCAGTGTACCCCACAAATATTCCAACCTCAGCAGTTGGATCCAGCTTCCTTCTCGCATCCTTCGTCACATGCATGTAGACAAGAGAACCAAAAATCCACAAATGGGAAATATCAGGCCTCTTGCCAGAATAAGCCTCCTCCGGTGTACTCATGCCAAGAACCTTGTGAGGACAACGGTTCTGCACATACACTGCTGTATTGCATGCCTCAGCCCACAAGTGAAGGGGTAGGCCCCGATCATGCAACATCGCCCGTGCAGCACCCACGATCGTTCTGTTCTTCCGCTCAGCCACCCCGTTCTGCTGTGGGTTATGGGGTGCGATGAGCTCTCTCCGAATCCCTTCTGCGCTGCAGAACTCCTTGAATTCAGCCGAGATGAATTCACCACCGTTATCACTCCTCAGAGCAATCACCTTCTTCCTCGACTCCTTCTCGACCAGTGCTTTAAACTCACAGAACTTCGCGAATGTATCGCTCTTCTTCTGCATGAAGAAGATCCAGCACTTTCGAGAGAAATCATCAAGAAAGATCACATAATACCTGTGCTTTGCTGTCGAAGCAACTGAGAAAGGACCACACACGTCTGTGTGAACTCTCTCAAGGATCGTCGTGGCGCGACTATCCTTCTCGTGAAAGGTGGCTTTCACATACTTCCCTAAAGTACACCCCTTGCACTGATCTGAATGCGCAAGGGTGCCCTTAGGAAGCCCAGTAGAAATCTGCTGCAGAATCTTCAAAGCTCCATGGTGAAGGTGGCCCAATCTCCTGTGCCACAGTTCGCCCTCATCATCCCGGCTCACCACTTCTCCCGCCTTGCATGCCATAGCTGCGCAGCCATCTACCTGCAACCGATAAAGGTTCTTGGTTCGAACCCCTATCTTCCGGGTCTCTCCAGTAGTCTTACTGCGCAGGAAGGCTTTTCCTTCGCTGAAGACCACATCATACCCCTTATCCTCCAACATCGCCACAGAGATCAAGTTCTTCTTCAATCCAGGTACATGCATGACATCCTTCAATACAAAGGGTTTACTAGACTCCCTCTGAAAGGATATGGTACCGATACTAGTCGCACTGTATCTACCATCATCGCCCATCTCGATGTGCACACCCAAATCTTTGTCCTCCAGATCTGAGAACAAATCCCGATCTCCCGTCATATGAAATGACGCACCGCTGTCCAAGAACCACATCGATCCCATCACACTTGAGACCAAGCATGCGATCAGTGAAAAGTCAAGCTCGAACTGTGAAGCCAAAGCCTCTCCATCTGCAGATCTTCCCGCTTGCTTGTTCTTCTTCTTCTTTGGACAATTGGTAGCATAATGTTCGTGATCATGGCAGTGAAAACACTTCACTTTCGCCATATCCTGCTTCTTGCCCTTAGTACCAGAATGAGAGGTTTTCTTACCCTTCCCTTTCTTAGCTTTGGACACCAAAGCGCAGTTTTCTTCATCAGCTCCCTTTGATGAAGATCCATCTCGAGTATTCCTCCTTATCTCCTCCTGCATGAGATCCGCCCAAAGGCGCTCCCATCCCGGCAGCTTCTCCCGACCATTGACACTATCTTGATATGAGTGCCAAGCCCTCGGAAGACCAAGGAGAGCCAGGTCGACCATGTCCTCGTCTTCGACAGTCACCCCCACACTTCCCAGCTCATCTCTGCACTGAGTGAACTTCGTGAGGTATTTGGCGATACTGTCGCCTTTCTCCATCTTGATGTTCCCGAGCTTATCTTTGAGCGCCAGCTTCCTTTGGTCGCTCTTACTCTAGAATAGATCCGTCAAAGCTTTCCACATTAAATATGGAGAAGCCTTTCCATGCAGGCTGGATACAATATGATCCTTGACGCCCTCCAACAGGATCCTTCGACATTTCGCCATCTTCTTTTGCCATGCTTCGACTTCAGCAGGATCAGTGGGCCTTTGGACATCCACATCCATGAACTCCTTCAGTCCCCCGGCAGCTTCTCCCGACCAGTGACACTATCTTGATATGAGTGCCAAGCCTTCGAAGACCAAGGAGAGCCAAATTGACCATTTCCTCATCTTTGACAATACCCCACACTTCCAAATATCATCTCAGATTGGAGAGTGAACTTCGTGAGGTATTCGGCGATGCTGTCGCCCTTCTCCATCTTGATGTTCCTGAGCTTATCTTTGAGCACCAGCTTCCTTTGGTCACTCTTCTTCTGGAATAGATCCGTCAAAGCTTTCCACATTAAATATGGAGTAGCCTTACCATGAAGGCTGGATACAATATGATCCTTGACGCCCTCCAACAAGATCCTTCGACATTTCGCGATCTTCTTTTGCCATGCATCGACCAAAGCTGCATCAGTGGGCTTTGGGACATCCGCATCCACGAACTCCTTCAGACCATTATCTTCTAACACTGCTTCCATTCGATCCTTCCATGCAACATAGTTCGAACCGCCTTCAAGAGCATATTCGAGTCGCAAACCGCGTTGAAAGACATTTTCAAAATACCCACCAAGAAAACAAAACTGCTGCAAAATTTCGAAGTCCACCTCAAAGCTCAACCGCTCTAGATCTGTGAGAACAAATTATTTCTAGTACAGAGATCGACTGCAAGGGGCATTTACCATACCTTTCACTTTCCGAAGAAAGATGAATCCGGAGGCTACCTGGCCCGCATGCAGACTCTGTCTACCGAAATAAGTTTGTAATCACTGTGATGATCAATCTCCGCTTCAATAGCTCCGATACCATGTAGAAATTTGCTGAATAATGATTAATTATCCACCGAGACTATCCTGATCACATACAATTCGAATTTATATGCAACACATAATCTCTTCCACTCGATCATCAAACATGCGGAAATAAAACAAGCGATAACACATCAAATCATCATACACATTAACACAGTATGTATGGGGAAAGCTTATAGCTGAAAACCCCGCAGCTATTGTGTATATTATAATGGAGAAATCATGTAACAAACTCAGTACAATACTCCTCACAAGTACTCATTACTTTCTCATAAAGTTACACACAATCTAGCTTGGTTGGACTGTGTTACCGGGTTCTGCACTCACCACTAATGGCTTTGCTCTACTGGGCGCAATCATGGTTCGTCTATATAGAGATCCAAGGTTAGAATCTCCTTGGCTTGACAGCGCAATCATCATGGGCAATTCCTCCAAGTGTGGTGCAAATCTCATGCACAACTGATGTCGCCACCGATAGCTAACTCCACCCTTTCATCTACCTCTTTCACTGGTCTCCACTGAACTGTCCATGCACTGTAGTGAACTGATGTGTTCTTGAGTTGAATAATGAGTTGCTAATTAATGAATTAAATAATATTTAATTCACTCCACTCATTACTAGTTGATTAGCTAGTTAAACTAATCTCAACTAGTTCAACTAAGTTAAACCGAACACAACTCCACCATCTGTCTCATTAACTCTACCAAACTTCTGCCACTGAAGTCCTAACTGAAGTCAACCATGCATGTGCTCACCAAACCCTTAGGAATAGCGTAATTCCTCTGTCAGATGCATGAGCCACTTCCAAGGCTCGAACTGAAGTGCTCCAAGAGAGTAAACCGAAGTTTAGAGTCTAAATATTATTAAGGGTAAATAATATTTGACTTCCCTATTTTAAGGAGAGGCAGTCTAAAAATAGACTTCGACCTATAGGTCCAAAAAATAGAGGTCCATCTATTTTTACCAACATGACCAATACTCCAAGAATAACATACTGCAATCCCCGGACTATGCTCCATATGTCTAAAAATAGACATAGTCTAAAAATAGACTTTGCGCCAGAATTTGCCTGCGGGCCCACTTAGTGAAGGCGACTTCATTTCACTAAGCTCCATCATCTTGCTGCATTTTCAACAAGTGTAAGAGGGAGTTGGAATTTGAATTCAATATGAAGGATCTTGGGTTGATGTACTACTATTTGGGGCTAGAAATATGCCAGAATCTTGTCGAAATATTTCTTGTTCAATGAAAACATATAATCAAGATGCTCTAAAATTTTGGAATGATGGATTTTAAATCAATGGTGACTCCCATGGTGAAAAATATAAGAAAGCTAAGAGACTCTAAGTCAGATTTGGTAGATCCTTCCATGTATTGAAAAATGATTGGCTCACTGATGTATTTGGTTAATACCAGGCCAAACATTTGAATTGCAATGAACACTTTGAGCGAGATGTAGGTGGAATAAAGGTATGATCATTGGATTGTAGCAAGGCATATATTGAGATATTTGCGTGGTACGATTGAATATGGGTTGAGATATGTATCAAATGATGATATACAACTACAGGGATATACAAATGCATCTTCGACAGGGATTACTGAAGACATGAAGACTACATATGGAGATTGCTTTATTTTGGGCTCTGCTATGATTTAATGGATGAGCAGGAAGAAAACATTCATTGCACTCAGTACTATCGAGGAAGAATATATTGCAACCAACTTAGAGAGTTATGAAGTAATCTGGCTTCGAAAGGTACTTGTGGGATTATTTGATCATGTGCTAGAACCGATTGCAATATATTGTGACAATAAAAGTTGTGTGAAGCTGATAGAGAATCCATTTTTCTATGAAAGGTTGAAGCACATCAAGATTAATTACCACTTAATTCGTGACATGGGGCATATGGGGGCAGTGAAGCTCCAGTATGTCTCTAATGGTGAGTGTATTTCTCATATTCTTACAAAGACTCTATTGAGAGCGACGTTTGAACACTTCAGGGACAAAATTGGACTTGTTGAGAATGCCTCTCTCATTGAGAGGGGGTGTTGATGAGATAACATTGTGGACTAACATTCTCCCCATGTCATATATTGACCAGAATTAGGAAGAATAGTCCTTGAGGCCCATAATTACTTAGATAGAGTGTGGCCTTTCATCATCATAATCATTTAGCATAACGTCCAGAATTACTCAGATAAAGTGTGGACTTTAGAGATTCACCATGTGTCAAATATTGACCAGAGTGATGGTGAACCAATACTAGTCTATATACCATGTGTCAAATAGACAATAATTATGGTTACTAGTTGATTCTAATGGTGTACCATGTGTGAGGAGTACCGACTAGAATTATGGTGAGGAGATACCATGGGTCATAGGTATCAACCAGAACTATGGTTGATCCGAAAGTGATCGAATAAAGTGCTTAAGCAGTTTGATTAGTTTGTCCTTTTAGATTTATTTTTAACTGAAGTATGATTTAACGAAAAATGATATAAACCAACAGTAATAAATGATTCAATAACAGTAATAATCAGAGAGAAGAAGAAGCAAACAATTTGATGATGGAGTTTGTCCCTCTTAGACTACATCTCCGGGTTCGCTTTTAAGTGGGCGTTCGTTTTTATTAGGATGGATCTTGAAGAATATTTACACTGAAATGGAATAGAATGAATGTGCTCGCAGGAACTTCTGAACCCTGTAAACAGAAAGTACTCTTCCTCGCCTTTTCGACGCCTGTCTCCGTGCTCAATTCCGACCACTGACGGCTGAGCAATGCTACAAACAAAATCGCCTATGTCCTTCTGAAACTGAACTCAAAATGCACTCTATGCCTTTACAAAACAAAGATGAATTCCATGAAGAATTTCCATGGCTTTATAAGTCTGCATTCGTACTTTGGATAGCCAAAATAGCAATTGGTTGAGCTGAATTAATGAGGAGGTCTCGAATACATGGACCTAGGGATAAGATCCCCAAACCTTAGCATTGAATTAATTATGAAAACCCAAATAGAAACCATATAATAAAACTTTAGCCCCGACGGCTAGCTAACCGGGTGGGGTCGATCCTCCGGCATGTGATTAGCACTTTCGACGATTCGACTTTATCCCGACGGTTAGGATTTATCCCGACGATTCGGATTTATTCCGACGGTTAAGCCTGTTCACATGTTTAAATATTATCTGATGCGGTTTAACCATAACTGTTAACCACCCATGCCACGATTAATCACAAAACCTGTTCACATGTCTACACATACAGCTCCGACACGGTTTCACCTTGCGGTTAGCAAGCGTTGTGTATTCATTTGTTTTATGGGTTTTATATTAAAGTTTTATAAACCAACATTCATTTTATCCGAACCTTGTCTTAAAAGGTTTATGGTATGGTTTTAGACTCAGGAATAGGTTTTAATATAACGCTTAGGTTTAAGACTTAGGTTTGATACTTTGCGCTAGGATTTTTCAACATAGGCTTTTAATGCATAAGACTTAGATCATAGGATAGGGTTTTATTGTCTTAGGATTTAGACTATCACTTAGGTTTATGATTAGGTCTTAAATCATGTGTATAGGGTTTTTAGACTTAGGTATTAGGGTTTTAGCTTTAGCCTTAGACCTTTACAATTGTAAGGTATTTCACCATAACTTTAACCCACTTTAAACCTTCTCATCACACATGATGATCATAACACTGAAGGAGATTTTACTGGCGAAACTGATCAATTTGAGGATGACACTAACGAAACTGGCGGATTGGAGACTGAACTGGACGTCGATTGTACTTGGAACATTGTCAATCTGTACTGATCAAGATCCTCCTGGATCAATCCTCTCCACTTAAAAATATTTTGGACCATAAAAGCTTGATTTTAAACTGACAATAAGTGAGAATACAACTCTCTCACTTTCATCTTGACTTTGATGACATACAACCATACCTGCTCATTGACCTGAAACTGAGGCTTATCATGGCACAATTTGAACCTGACTTGACTCAATGCTTTTCATGGCGCAAAATAATGTAAGGCTTGATTGTAAGCTTGATGCACATAAGTTACAAATTCATCCCACATCTTAGGATGTTTACTGCAGTTACCTCGAAGAATACGTATCCCGGTTCTCTTTACCATTTCCGTCTGTCCTTGAACCAAATCCATGCTGCCCCATGGTTGCAAAGGAACTGGGAGTGGCATGTGCAAACCAATCTTTCGATTGCATGGCCTGCTTTTCGAACACATTACACAGCCCTTTATGTACTTCACAATTGTTTCATACATATGAGGAAAGTAACAATACCTTTGACTTTGTGTCGTAGTCTCGCTTACACTGAAATATCCTGCAATCCGAGAAATATAAACTTCCCGAATAACCTGCACTCTTTCTGTCTGAGCATTATGAGTTAGTGATTCAAAATTTTCTTTGAAATCATCTTAAATATTATACTGCTTTTCATAACTTTCATAAACTATTGAACTTTTATGTAGTACTACTGAAGCATTCAAAGACAGCATATCAACTACTTTACTTGTTACAGCTTCCCTGTCATTAATTACTAAGTGAATTGACTAAAGAAATCCCATCCAACTATAGTGATATTGTTGCATCTTAGTATATGACTGAAAGTATTGAAGCAACTGATAATCTATGTGAATCACTGTTTCCATTTCATAACCTTTAGCATCTGTTTTAACTTCATATGGTTGTTGATGATCTATCAATGCTGTGAAATTTTTATACTTAAATGAATCAACTTTAAGATCGACACTTATTCCCCATGTCCCGTTTTGCTTATGAGCTAAAATTATGGGTGAACTGTATGGAGATGATTTGGGTCACATTAATTCTTTTCCAACCTTCCGTGAATTTTTTTGCTTTACTTCTTTATGCTCTATAACTGACTTGTGATACACTCCAACAATAGAAAAAGAGGCAACAAACATCAACTGCATCTCATGTGATATTTCCTTTTTATGAAGTAGATGTTTTGGTTCTTTAATTAGATCCTGAAATGAATCTACCTTTTAAACCAAATTACTTTGATACTGAATTTCACAACCTAAACAAGTATCATTAAGATCCTTATGTTGTTCTTTTATTTACATGAGTATGTATCTCTTACTTGAACCTATTAAGCGCTTCATCTGATTAGCATTAATTAAATTCAAGTGATCTTTGATTTTATGTGCCTGAATGATGTACTTAATCCCATCTTTCACGAGATGATACATATGTTCCTTTCTATAAAATACTGCATCACGGTCATAAAGATAAGGGCTACCTAAGACAATTCCACAAATGTCTAATGGTATCACATCTAGCTCCACTTCATCGATATAGTTAGCTGTGATTGCAAATTTTAACCGACACTGTTTGCTAACATGAATTTGACTTTGTTCCTTTAACCACCCTAAAGGATATGGATTTGGACGATTATGTGTTTTCAAACCCCAATTGTTTAACCAATGACTCAAAAATCAAATTTGCCTGTGATCCCGTATCGAACAATGTATCTATCTCAGTATGCTTTGAAGTTACCCTTATATGAAATAACTCGATTCTTTTATCTTCATTCTGTTGTTTGATGTTTGAAGAAGCAGAAGTATTAGCATCAGAAATTTTACGTATTGTAACCATAGCAGTGATTTTACCTTCATCACCTGAATCAGATCCCAAGTCCAAGCCTTGTTGGACTACTATTTCAACCTTCTTTTCACCCTTATTCGATTGAAACTTCTTCGACTTCAGTTCCGGATGAAGTTTCCAACACCTAGCTTCATCATGGCCGATCCTTTGGCAATGTTTACACGTAGGTCTTTCATCTTCCTTCTGAGCTGTGGCAATCTTCTTTCCCTTGGACTTTCCCTTATTTTTGCTTTCTTTAGTTTCCATCTGCTTGGATGTCATTGGTGTAAACTTGAATGGTCTATCACCTGACTCGACATGAATAGCTTGAACACAAACTTCATCAAAATCATTAGGATTGAACATTAACAATGTATGCTGCAAATATGAATGCAAACTGCCAATATATTTCAACAAAGTTTCTTTTGTGTCCAAAGAAATACCCAATGCTAATGCTTTCTTTCTGAATTCCTGTGTGAACTCTTGAACATTATGTCCCTTACCTTGTCGCAAGCGCTGCCAATCAATTACAGCTTTCTATGTGTAACCCAACGGAAAGAATTGTTTCTTTAGAGCTTTAATAAACTTAGTCCATGAGGTGATAACTTTTCCCTTACGCTTTAAATCTATCTATGTATTACTTTCCCACCAGATCAAAGCAGTACCCCCCATCCTAAGAGTAGCTAATTGGATCTTTGTCTTATCATCAATAATATATTGAATACGACAATATACTTCTAATTGTTTTACCCAGTTATCTAGTTTCTCAGGGTTTATTCACCATCATACACAGGTAATTCGAACTTAACATCAAGTTTCAATAATGGACTCTTAGGTTTCTTTTCTTTTTCTGATTCATAACTAGAAGTAGAAGAGGAAGAAGAAGATGATGGAGATGACGGAGGAGAAGGAGATTTATCTACCTTGCCTTTATCCTTTTCCTTCTTTGATGCCTTCGACAATGAGGTTGCATCTCTCCTCTTCTTGTCTTCATATAATTCTGCCAACATTTGCTGCATGTTTATAAACATCTGCTAGATTTGATTCTCATCCATAGGTTTCTTTTCAATAGCTTCAGGAATCTCAACAGTCTCAGTCCCTGTCATCAATAATTGATGAACGACTTTCTGCTTTCCGATCTCTGGATCGAATTCCTCAAGCTCGCCTTTTCCACGTTTCAATCCCAACCTGGTTAACATCCACTGACAAACAAAATACAAAGCACAACCAGCTCTGATACCAAATATGATCCGAAAGTGATCGAATAAAGTGCTTAAGAAATCTGATTAGTTTGTACTTTTAGATTGATTGTTAACTGAAGTATGCTTTAATGAAAAATGACATAAAACAACAACAATAAATTATTAAATAACAACAATAATCAGAGAGAAGAAGAAGCAAACAATTTGATGATGGAGTTCGTCCCTCCTGGACTACATCTCTGGGTCTGCTTTTAAGTGGGCGTCCGTTTTTATTAGGATTGATATTGAAGAATATTTACACTAAAATGGAACATAATGACTGTGCTCGCAGGCACTTCTGAACCCTATAAATAGAAATTACTCTTCCTCTCCTTTCCAATGCCTGTCTCCGTGCTCAATTCCGACCACCGACGACTGAGAAATGCTGCAAAGAGAATCGCCTATGTCCTTCTGAAACTGAACTCAAAATGCACTCTATGCCTTTACAAAACAAAGATGAATTCCATGAAGAATTTCCATGGCTTTATAAGTCTGCATTCGTACCTTGGATAGCCAAAATATCAATTGGTTGAGCTGAATTAATGAGGAGGTCTCGAATACATGGACCTAGGGATAAGATCCCCAAACCTTAGCGCTAAATTAATTATGAAAACCCAAATATAAACCATATAATAAAACTTTAGCCTTGACGGCTAGCTAACTGGGCGGGGTCGATCCTCTGGCATGTGATCAGCACTTTCGACGGTTCGGCTAGGCTTTATCCCGACGGTTAAGCCTGTTCACATGTTTAAATATTATCCGATGCGGTTTAACCATAACTGTTAACCACCCATGCCACGATTAATCACAAAACCTGTTCACATGTCTACAAATACAGCTCCGATGCGGTTTCACCTTGCAGTTGTGTATTCATTTGTTTTATGGGTTTTATATTAAATTTTTATAAACCAACATTCATTTTATCCGAACCTTATCTTTTTTTTTTTTCTAAGTATGCTTAATCTATTAATCAACAAAAACAAAAATATGTACAGCAGGAATTATCCAGGACCAGGCCCGCGGTTGAGGCCTGTTAAGCAAAAAATCATTGTTGAGCACTGCCCTCCAAGAGGGAAACCAGTGCTGAAGGTATTCCAGCAAAATCCCACGCAGGGGATGCATCTTGTTCGTGAAAAAGAAAGCCTACGAGACCTGACCGAAACCATTAAAACAAACATAAACATTTTCAAAAAGTAGACAAAGTCATAGCAAAAACCAGGAACAGTGGAGGCGCTACTCGTCCGGTGCCTCTTCCACGACCCTGCACCATAGCTCATCTGGTTCGCCATCAATTGTATACAGGTCCTCTGTAGAGTGAATAACTTTCTCAGCAGCTGGGGTGCACTTTACCTCGCTCGTTTGAGTTTGGTGCTGCGCATTTTCAGTTCCAGGGTCCTGAGTATCAGTTTGTTGCTCTTGCTGCTCCAGATCAATATTAATATTCATCTCATTGCCTTGGCTAGCACCTTCCTGGTTGATGTCCATGTCCTGCATGTTCACACCGCCAGCACTTTGCCCTATAGCATTCATGTCCACTGCACTCCCAGCCCGCCTTCCTGAATTGGGTGCCTCATCTTGAGGGGATTCACGAAAAACAATAGTAACAGAGGCGGTAATTCGTGGGCAATTGAGCGCACTTATGAAGGAGAAGTGCCTCGTTTGTGAATGGGCTGGAACGCAAGGTGGTGGGAAATCGTTGCCCGTAATCGAAGGATACCTACCCGTGCCCCTGGGGATGCTCGTAAGTATGAGAGTCCGCGTCGCAGGTGGCCGGAGGACTCGGAGGAGTGCCTTATCATCTGCCGGAGGAGCCTCTTCTCGCATCCTTCATCCCCGTGCTCCGAGACGAGTATCTCTTCCCTCATTCGGCTAGAGCCCCGGATGAGCGTCGCAACTGCAAAGAGGCGCTGGCCAAGTGCGAGAGCGGGAGCAGGACTGAAGCCCTGGACAGATGCTTTGTCCAATTTCCCGATTCACGCATACAATTCCCCGCAATTCAGAAATGTAGATTGTCGCTGAGCTCTAAACAGCCATGAATCCTGGTACGTTTGCCAGTCACTGTGCGCTCGGAGGGGAGCCGAACATTGGGAGAGCAACAAACAGAAATGGGCCTGGGAATAATGCTGGAGTGTTGCTCGTCCGCCATCCTGTAAGCTAATGAACCAAATCTGCTGCCAACCATCAGCATTAACCCCTCATTTAATTGATTGATCGCCATGTCCTGTTTGCAGTGTGTGGAGATATCTCGATCTCCGGTGACTGAATTGTGAAACGCGCCGGGCGATAAATGCCATAAATGCCTCATTCCCTTGTTCAGGTGCCGAAGGACACTTGCTAGTCCTAGTGGCCTTTGGCTTGCCAGAGTGCCGCCTAGCCGACTAATCCGTCCTCTTATCTGCTTAACCACCCGCATCCGGGTTATCCGAACCTTATCTTAAAAGGTTTATGGTATGGTTTTAGACTGAGGAATAGGTTTTAAGACTTAGGTTTGATACTTTGCGCTAGGATTTTTCAACATAGGCTTTTAATGGATAGGACTTAGATCATAGGATAGGGTTTTAATGTCTTAGGATTTAGACTATCACTTAGTTTTATGATTAGGTCTTAAATCATGTGTATAGGGTCTTTAGACTTAGGTATTAGGGTTTTAGCTTTAGCCTTAGACTTTTACAATTGTAAGATATTTCACCACAAATTTAACCCACTTTAAACCTGCTCATCACACATGACGACCATAACACTGAAGGAGCTTTTACTGGCGAAATTGATCAATTTGAGGATGACACTAACGAAACTGGCGGATTGGAGACTGAACTTAACATCGATTGTACTTGGAACACTATCGATCTGTACTGATCAAGATCCTCCTGTATCAATTTTAGCTTGTTGATGTTGTTGATATATCACGTGTCAAATTTATTTCGCCAAATTTACGGTAGTTGAATGATGTTGATATTATTTATGATTTTTTATAACCTTTTCTTAGAGAATTTTGTCAACAAAAGAACATTTGTCTAGCCATTATGAATGCCTCCCTAACTAAGAGGGAGTGTTTAATTTTGTAGCTATGGTCGGTCTTCATAATTTATATTTTATCACTTGAAATGACATATAATGAATTTATAAGACATGTTTTTCATGTCATTTTTATTATTTAACCCTTGAAATAATTAATATAAGACATGTTCTTCGTGTCATATTTAAAAGAAATTTTTTTGAAATTTTAATTTTGTATTTTTAGCTCCAAAC
Source organism: Pinus albicaulis (assembly GCA_034641835.2). Classification (NCBI taxonomy): domain Eukaryota; kingdom Viridiplantae; phylum Streptophyta; class Pinopsida; order Pinales; family Pinaceae; genus Pinus; species Pinus albicaulis. Next base: position 985,923,238 of record CM076580.1, on the reverse strand, counting down.
TAGTGAAGTCGACTGTCCTTTAAGTCAATTTGTCCCCAGTGAAGAGATACATCCATTCACAAAGGCATAACACTATATAAAGAGCATTCAACCTCCTCCATAAGGCACCATTCGACCTTATGCAATACAAGACAATTCCTGGGCATCTAAGCGAAGGAGAAGAAGGATGAATTCATCTCTAGCATATATATATCTCTCTCTTAATTTCACACGTGTAAATTTTGTAGAAATTATACAAACAATATGTATTCCAATGGATTCAATCTGATCATGGAATATACTAAAGCAAAATACTGAATCCTTCTACAATTAATTATGTGGAAATTAAACACGATCACATAATCACACCAAGTAAAAGGAAGCAAATCAATCCAAAACACATATATTTTTCCTGGGGAAAGCTTAATGCTCAAAAACCCTCTATCTATATTGTATAATGAACCAAGGAATCATGAAACAATTATAATGCACTCTTCTCACAAGAGTCTCCTGCACTTTGCTAATCATCTCACATTGATCCAAAAAAAAATTGGGCCAACACTTAGCTAATTCTTAGCCTGTCTTCAGCCTGCCTTGCTCATGCAATTCATGTGAAATGCAATCCCTATTCCTTAGGAATTTCAGCCTTTCTCAACTGCGCTAGTATCACGGGCAATCCTGTGGTGTTTTAACTGCATCTGGGCAGTTTTCTAATAACACAACTGATAGTCAACTTCCCTTTAACATTTGTCTTAACTGGGTCTCCACTAGAACTGACATGCATGCAGATATTAATAGTAAATCATTAGTTGCATGAAAAATCAATGCATGTGAATTAAATACGATTTAATTCACTTGACCTCTCACTAGTGCAACGATCAGTTACAACTAGTTAAATTGATTTTAACTCACTTAATTGAGTTAACTGAGTTCTCATGCATTAAACTCATGCACTTAATTGCAACTTGAACTCTAAAACACATAGAATCACTTTGCATGCCTCACCAACCACCCTCAACTCAAAATTCATGAGTTAACTGAATTTATCACATTCAGTTAACTATTACAAGTGATTATGAGATAAGATTACATTTTATTGTCCAATTTAATTAAGGGGTAATTAAATTAGACACATTTCCAATTTAATAAATAAACTGAATTGCACACTAATGTATCGCTAGGACCCATCACTACATGACCTATGGTCCCACACTAGTGTAGGTGCTGTCATGTTGCTTCTGGATGCCAATGTCACCATTTCTTGTTGCAAACTTCAACACTCCCTCTTAACAAGAAAGGAATCTATTTGTCCCATTCTAGTACCTTGGAATGTCCTTGCATGCGCACATGCAACTCTTGCATGCGACATGAAATTCTTGCATGCGACATGAAACTCTTGCATGCAACACTTCTCTAGTGTTTCTCGCACATGCAACTTTTGCATGCAACACTTCTCTAGTGTTTCTCGCACATGAAACTTTTGCATGCAACACTTCTGAAAGTGAATAGCCTCCAAACAACTAAATCAGTATAATGCATATGCCATCAGAGTCTTCTGACTGCTACTAGCTACTGCACATGTCTATTGGACTCTCGGTGCTGTTGACATCTGCATCCATGCACTCTGCACTGTTGGCAACTCTGATCTTCACTCCAGTATCCGACACCTATCACTCTGATTTTTGTCTTCTTGACATCTGACTACATCAATCTAATCGATGCTTCTACTGCTGTACTGTGGGCTCCTCGTAGCTAGTTTCGATCCACTAGACACACCATGTCTAGGACCCTGTCCAATTTCTTCTTGGGATTAATTCTGCACATCGCCCCACCTCACACCTGGAGGTATAACTGCATGTACTCCCTCTACCCTTGTGGCTCGAAATTTCCCCCTCCTGGAGGTCTCTGCTTGAGTGGACTCTTCCACTCTGTCTCCTCTCTGCATCTCCAATTGTGGTTGCTCCACAAACTTCTGAGACTGTTTTTGATGCTGCATGTTGAGAGATAATTTCTCCCTCTCAAACACCAAGTCATTAACCACTGCTTCTCTCCTCAAAGCCTTGCATGCATCCTCAACCTTGAGAGCATACAGGTTCTTTACTCTTGAATTGATCGACTTCACCTGTCCCATGGCTATGTGTTTAAGGTAAACTTTTCCTTTTCTGACTTGCGCACATTGTAATTGTCCCGTCGTTGCAAAATTTTCTAAAACAAGAGCTGATTTTAAATCGATGATATCTCCCTCATCCGAGCTATGATTCGATCGATTTTTTTTTTCTTTTTTCAATTTGGGTATATTTTCGCAAGGAATCCTAATATGCTATTTGTTTTTGAAAATTTTGCATCACAATTTTCAGATATTCTCTGCAAACTCGCACGCCCAAATAATTCCTGCTCTGATACCATGTAGAAAATTTATAGAAGCTTTGATACCATGTAGAAATTATACAAACAATATGTATTCCAATGGATTCAATCTAATCATGCAATATACTAAAGCAAAATAATGAATCCTTCTATAATTAATTCTACGAAATGAAACACGATCGCACAATCACACCAAGTAAAAGAAAGAAGCAAATCAATCCACAACACATATATTTTTCCTGGGGAAAGCTTGCTGCTCAAAACCCCTCTATCTATATTGTATAATGAACCAAGGAATCATGAAACAATTACAATGCAATCTTCTCACAAGAGTCTCCTTCACTCTCCTAATCGTCTCACACTAATCCAGACAAAATTACGCCAACACTTAGCCAATTCTCAGCTTGTCTTTAGCCTGCCTTGCTCACCCAATTCATGAGGAATGCAATCCCTATTCCTTAGGAATTTTAGCCTTTCTCAACTGCGCTAGTATCATGGGAAATCCTATGGTGTTTTAACTGCATCTGGGCAGTTTGCTAATAACACAACTGATAGTCAATTTCCCTTTAACCTTTGTCTCAATCGGGCCTCCACTGGAACTGACATGCATGCAGCTATTAATAGTAAATCATCAGTTGCATGATAGATCAATTCATGTGAATTAAATCTGATTTAATTCACTTGACCTCTCACTGGTGCAATAATCAGTTACAACTAGTTAAACTAATTTTAACTCACTTAATTGAGTTAATTGATTTCTCATGCTTTAAACTCATGCACTTAACTGCAACTTGAACTCTAAAATACATAGAATCACTCTGCATGCCTCACCAACCACCCTCAACTCGAAATTCATGAGATAACTGAGTTTATCACACTCAGTTAACTATTACAAGTGATTATGAGATAAGATTACATTTTATTGTCCAATTTAATTAAGGGATAATTATATTAGACACATTTCCAATTTAATAAATAAATTGAATTGCACACTAATGTATCGCTAGGACCCATCACTACATGAACTATGGTCCCAAACTAGTGTAGGTGCTGTCATGTTGCTTTTGGATGCCAATTTCACTGTTTCTTGTTGCCAACTTCAACAAATTTCTGGGCAAGCCGAAATTATGGGTAGGTCAAGTTTCTAGGTAGGCTGAGTTTCTGTGCGTATTTTGGGGGGCTGGAATTCAACCTAGGCAGATCAAAGAGGGTCGAAGTGGAAGGGAAAATGTTTTACTTGAATTGGCTTTACTAGAGGGTTGGTTGACTAGGTTTGACCATAACATGTTGGTCTTTTTGACTTCATAGTTAACTAGCTGCATTATATTTATCTCTTGTTGAAGTGAATAATTTCTCTAAGGAAAATGTTGATGGGTTTTCCCAGGGTAAATATTGTGTTCTCTTTATACATTGTGATCTATATTGTCCTTATGTTCTTTTGGTTGTATTTTTGTAGGCCATACCCTATTAAATTTACAGATGAGAGAGTGATCTTTCATGTAATGATAATAATGCTCTAGTTTATTCTTCGGGATCTCATATTTTGAGTTTGCTTTAGTCTTTGGAAAGCATCACCCTTTGAGTCAAGCTTGCCATTGTTCCCCCAATACTAGAAAGTCCTATATTGCATTTGTCCTTTTACTCATACCTTCCACACTTGAATTGGGTTGTTTATCTCACGTTACTGCAACTTCTATTGCCTTACAGGAGGGGATCACTCCCCTCCCTCGTTTCTCAATCACGAGCCTAACCAATGTCAATGCATGCAATGGATCTCACTGAAATAAGTTTAATAAAACTATTTTTTTTAGCAGTTGTCATGCTTCATAAAATTTTATCAAGAAACCCTAACCCTAACAAAGCGCCTCTACTACTTAATCATTTTATTATTATTTCTTTCTTATAACCCAAATATTTGGAATAATTAAAATCTTAAATGAAATAAATCAATTTATATATATAATCACACAAGATGAATTTAAATAATATTTATGAGCTATTAAGTTTAAGATTTCCCCCTTTTCTTTCCATAATATTTTAGTCTTTTATTATTTTTAAAAAATTCATGGGTCTTTCTTTAATTATTATTTTTTAAACATTTTTATGATCTATTTGAAAAAAAAATATAGTTCTTGATTGTTCCTCATACTCCCATATTTTAAAAGAGCCATTTCTTGCTCAATTTGGCCATCTAAAACTAAAGATATATCTCACGAAAGTGAGCACATCAACAACTATTGATTTCACCTTAGATAAATTATGGACTATTGATTTACGATTGAATTTATTTATTCCACATGCATTATGGGAGGTGGGGAGAAATATTGAGCAAAACATATTTACTGTAACAGTGTAATGGATTTATATTTCTTTTTCCTTCAATGATTATCAATGTGTTAAGCCATTAGAAGTATAGAATGTAGAGCTTATATTAATATTTTTCTTAAATGCACATATGCGCAAATCCAAGATCCAAAAAAAAAATGTGATGCTTGTGAAAAAAAAAATAAAAAAATTAAAATAAATAAATAAATGAAACTAGAAAATATGGATCCATCTAGAGTGGAGAGATCCATAAAATCCAAATTCATATATATCTTACACCCAAGACAACAATGTATCATTTGGATACAAATATATTTTGGATATGGGATAACTATAAAACATATAGATCTAAATATATATGGGATTGAGGACATTCATCCATAAAATCCAAATTCACATATATCTTACACCCAAGACAACAATGTATCATTTGGATACAAATATATTTTGGATCTGGGATAAATATAAAACATATGGATGTAAATATATATGGGATTGAGGACATTCATCCATAAAATCCAAATTCATATATATCTTACACCCAAGACAACAATTTATCATTTGGATACAAATATATTTTGGATCTGGGATAACTATAAAACATATGGATCTAAATATATATGGGATTGAGGACATTCATCCATAAAATCCAAATTCATATATATCTTACACCCAAGACAACAATGTATCATTTAGATACAAATATATTTTGGATCTAGGATTGAGGACATTCGTGAAACATCAGGATCTAAATATATTTGGGATCCATGATACCTTAAAAGTGAAATGTGCTAAATAATTGGAGGTTGGGATTCCCTTAAAAACAATTAAATAAAATGAACATGGAACAAAATAAAAAAACTAAAAAAATAAAAATCAAATTTAAAATTAAAATATAAGTCAAAAAATAAAATCTTGAATAATAAAAAATTTTGGAATTTGAGGAAAAACAAAAATAAAATTAGAAATCTAAGACAATTAAGAAATCTGGATGAGTTTGGAATCTAGATAATTAAATATTTCTTAAAAATGCAAACAAAAGGAAAGTCTAGATCCAAACGACCATATTCAAAGCTAGACCATGTGGCTCTTGTTTGACTAAGAAACAACCTTGTAGTGACATACGGATCTAGGAGAGACATAATCTACTATGTCAATTGATGTATGAACATAACGATATTTCAAAAACTTTGAAGGTGATAACCTTGTGATTTGAACTTGAAATGAGATAAATTTTATATTGTTGGAAAGCTCTTGACAAGTAGAAGATGATGTTGGCCTCAAAATTAAGAAATGATGAAATTAAGAGAAGCAATATTTTTATAGCCACTAATCCCTTAAAGTGGACTAATGTGTGTGTCACAATGGAGTTTGGAGAAGTGGATTAATTATGGGAACAAAAACCACTTGATGCATTAAAAATAAATTACACATTGATGTATGATCTATCATAAAATAATGAATATAATTACAATTAAAACAAAAATAAGATCAAAACTTACATATCTAATTTATCACCACAACAAACATACCAGGGGAAATTAAGAGGTTAATACTAATTACCATATCAAAATAGTAAATTAAAATAAAAACTAATAAGCATAAAATGAAAAAGAGAAATAATCATTACAAGAAAAATAACTTTGATCTTAATGGAAAATCAAATAAAAATAAAAGGGTGAAATGTGAGATAGAACATTGGGTTTTCCATGAGGAAAAACTATGAAATAAAAGTTCCGAAGGATCCAATCCCGAAAACCAAAGGTATTTAACAAATAGATAGTAAACTTATAGGATTAGGCATTAAAAATATAAAAAACTGTAGGATGCCCCTTTTCTTTTATTTACCTAAGTAAATAAAATGGGTGGTTGTTGTGGCCACAACAATAAGCAACAAACTAGAAGAGCCAATTATTTTTGTCAACAAAATTAGGGTCGTTACTACATATATAAATGTTAAGACTAACCCCATTGGCAAAACAAAACTTATAGTAGTCACGTGTACGTCAATGATATCAAATTTTGTGAAATATTTGAATCCAAATTTCAAGTACTTATAATCTAACATACCATTTTCAAAGAGGCAATTAGTGAGGTGATTTTCTTTAACTATCTACACACTATTGATTAGCTTTAGTTTAACAATGATAGTTTCTATGCTCCTCATCTTCTTTTTTTTAAGGAATTGCTTTGCTACTAACGAGCATCCATAGTCTTGACGAATTTGCCTCGATACCATATAAGAGTGGCCCTACTGTTAATGAGCGCCCATAGCCCCAATGGGTTTATTTGTACTTCCCACGTTATTTACAATGCTTTCAGATTCCTTTTCATTTATCTATACTCACCCTTTTTTTATTTATGTATAAGTATTGCATATGTAATTGAGTGTATATGCAGTGGGGTGATATGAGAGTTGCTTTGATTTACTGAGAAGACATCATGCATTTAAGTTTAACCTAAAGGTATTCTTAAGAACTATCATTGTGGAAGCCAAATTATAACACTTTCTCTTAATCTTTGATTACCCTTATATTATTGAATAAACACATGTATTCCTCCACAACTATTAGTTAATGTCCAACAACTTAGAACTTTATGAATGCTTTTTTTTTCCAAATAGAGTAGCTCATATTTTTCATGACTTATTATGATTTCAATGTGTGACCATATTGGTACTAAAAATTGCAAAGGCCAAATCTCATGTTAAAAGGATGTACCAAAACGACTCATAGAATACCATAATTCAACATAAAATATGGAGATAATATATCAAAAATAAGTAGACAAATGCTAAAGTCAAAGACTAAAAATAAACCTAAAGCATGGAAAAGAGAATAAAATAAAAGTAAAATAAATAAATCCATAAAGAACAAATGTCAATCATCCACGTCAAAGTAACTAGCAATTGCACCAAGAGGCGCAAAGGAACGCCAGAAGGTGGAGCTGTAGATATGGAAGGGAAGTGTCTTGGTGTTCTACATGTGGGACATAATGAATGTTAACAGAAGAGCTGGAGACACTGACATTGAAGGGGGAATTTTATGGAAAGAACAAGTTTGCGACGATATGGAATATTGGCTTTTAAACTGTGAAACATATTTTTTTTATGTCATCCTTAGCTAGGCAATATAAATTGTCTATGTAAATATGAATATGTCTTGAATTTGTGTCTATGTAAATATGAAATTGAATTTGGAATAAAATTATGTGAGTATGAGGATCGTAGTTGGACATAACTAATGAGTGATGTAAATAGGAAATAGGGCAGAAAGATGGAAAGGTAAGTATATATTTTGAAAAAACAGATAATATTTTTGTGAACAAATTATAATTAAGTCATTCATGATAATAAGTATGTATGCCAATCCAATATTGGACAAGAATAAAGTTTGGGTATTGCAGTCACCATAATTAATAGATTGTTGACAAAGTAACTTGCTAAACTAAGTGATAAAAATTTCCAACAAAAAGTGTAATAAATCATTTAAAATTTGGAAAAAATAATACTAATAATAATAATCCTTGATAGTTTCTAGAGTAAAAAAAACAAAGTTACAATACCATACTAAATCCTTTTACTAGAGATTAGCTTAATGTTGCTTGAGGAAAATGGAAATGTAATGATACTCTCTCTTCCGAAATCACAGTACAAAAAGTCAACAAAGACAAGGAATGGAGACAATGACATCCATAAAAAGTAGAGGATAGAGACAAGTTACCTGTAATAGCTTTTTATGCGTAACAGAGGTCAAGAAACACTACCACAAGAATGAAAAATATGCAACAAAATCTAGCCCAAGAAATTGGAAATCAAATAATATATTTGACAATATCATAAAACTAAAAGTGTGCACTCATAACAAAAACACAAGAATACAATGGAAAGTGACATGCATAAAATCATATAGAAGTGTGCATTTAGAACAAAAGCACAAGAAGACAATGGAAAGTGACCTACATAAAATCGTAGAAAAATGAGAAGATACAACAATTCCATTGATAAAATCAAAACTACCCTACCAAGCTACATATTATTTGCAAGAAGAAGGAAAAATACAAAGTAAGGACATAACATGCAGATGATAAAAGACATCATTAAAAAAATCATAGATAAATAAAACAAAATTGCAAGGTGTGCCAAGAGAAGAGGAAGTCAAGAAGAGAACATTATGTGATCTAGGAATTGTGAGTGCACACTCCATAATTTAAAAAAGATAATGTCGTTAACCCCAAAAGATAATGCCATTAGCTTCAAGGGTTAACAGTGATAATCTAGATGCAATATCTATATCTCAAGTTGGAGAGGTCAGGGGTTGTCTCCCAAAGGTCACGGGTTCAACTCTCCAAGTGATCAAGTACTTGAAATTCAGGCACCAGGGGTTTACCCCAGTTACACATCGGCAACAATGAAGTTTTCAGAGGTTTCCTAGGCATATTTCTAGGGAAAGAAATACCATTAAACATTAAATTGAAATTTTGATGCCAGAATTGGCAGATGATCTAAAACACCAGGGGTAAACAAAATATCCAAAGATCATATGAACTCTAAAAGAGAACGTCGTGTGATTCTGAAATCGTGAGTGCAGAACAATTCGAAGAGATTATACCCTTAGAAATGAAATTGCAACCGAGAAAGTTTAAGCAACCTGGAAATACTAACTCAAAAATAAGTTGTCCGGGCATTTGTGTAAACTTGAACAAGTATAAAGAGGCAACAACCAGGGTTCCATTTCCGTTTTCGTCTTCCCTACTGGAATGATAGGAGTTTCAACATTTCAAGGAGACGGGAACAGGTGCCAAGTTCTTGAAAATTATTTTGCTGGAATAGATACCCTAAGACAACCCAAGCTAAAGGAAATCTGAACTTTTCACGTCTTTCTTGGAGCACTCACAAATTGAAATCAAATTATGGAAAAATATAGAAACAATAATCAAACCTGGTAGGAAAAACACATTTTTTTGTCTATTTAGTGGGATTTAAAACTTCACCTTGGCCTTGATATATGTTCCATATTCCAACATTATGGTAGGGAAATCATGATTGCTACTATCTCTGAAAATATCAACAACTTTGGACTTGTATCTTATGGTTCCTAAGGCAGGCTAGCTACAAGAGTTTAAATAAGAACACTCATTTTCACGCAGTGAACTTCATAATCCCTGGCCAACACTTCCATAATATAATAATCTCATTATAGCCAATAAATTAAGAATTTTGCAACCATTTTCTGTTATCAATCATTATTATTAACAGTTAATTTTATTATTATTATTTTTTAACAAGATCGGGTGCTAAATTATATTCCAAAAAGAGGAGGAAATGTTTCCTTGTTACATGCAAGTGTTTCTGAGGAGTGACAGAGAAGGTAGCGACCACAAAATGCTAAGCCTTCTTTGTGCCTACTGTTAAAAAGATACTAAAATATAGATATCGAGTATATTCAGACACACTGAGAAAGAAGTAGAACAAACTTAAGAGACATGCTAAGAAGAAGGGATGAGCAAATCAATCGATTCTTATTGGGCGCCCAATTGAAGCATCCGTGTTGTCCTATGTGCTAGCTTTTCTCACGTTGTTGGAGCTAGACCTTGGGGCTGAGCATTTCTCAAGGATGTATTTGAGAATTTGGATAGATTCTTCTGCACGGGCACAACGATTGGAGAGGTCATTGAACTGTTGTTGGAGAGACGATACCTCGTGCTAGAAGAGATTCACATCAGTTTGCTGTTTTCATTAAGGAGTTTTTGCTGAGCACGAATTTGCTCCAACTCAGCCTGGAGATCTGCACAATGAAAACAATCTTTGTTGCCTGCCATAACGCAAAGGTAGGGAACATAGACTGGAGGTGATAAGAGGAGGGGACACGTGATGGAGTGTTGGAGAAGGAGGCTGTATGGCGACGGGAGGGGCAGATGTCCCGCAGAAAGGAGGAGACCAGGGGGAGAGTAATTGCGCTAAGCAGGGGAGTGTTGTAGGAGGTTGTGAGTAAGTGAGGAGGGAACGAGGGAATATATAATGTAGTGGAGAGGAGAGAAAGGAGCAGGGGAGCGGGCCTGAGGAGATAGGTTCATGGGATGGGAGTGGAAGGAGGTACGGGAGGGCCTGCGGAGTTTAGAAATTTCAAATTAGTGGATCCAACGATAAATATTTCTCAGCAGAGTCAAGATCATGGCAGGGGAATCAGAGATAGACCATCATTGCTGAGGATTTGTCCAACTATTCTTGCACAAGCCTTGTTTTCTAGAGTGTCAGCAAGCTTGTTGTTCATTCTGAGGGTATGATGGAAGATATGTCTTTCATGTGTTTGGATATGCTTCGACATATGCTAACAATTATGTGGAGGTAAATATTGCGGACAGGGTGGTCTTTGATCATCATGCTGATGATGATAGAGGAGTCCCCGAACACCATTGCATTGGTGATGTTGTTTTTTTTAACAATGGAGGCCTTGGAGGGGGACGTAAGCTTCCGCTTTGTTGTTGGAGAGGGTGCCGAGTCCGCATTCAAAGGAGAGAAGGGTGCTGCCATTTTCATTTTTGATAAAGCCTCCTGCTCCAGCAATGCCTGGGTTCGATTTGGACGCTCCATCAAAGAAGAACCCTGGCCTTGAACAACTATCCAAACATTCAATAAATTCCTTTTCTTTTAGACGAACCTTCCATGTTTCAATTTGATGAGGTTGAGTGGATGGAGGCTTGAAGAAGCCAAAACTATCCAGTAACTTTCCCAAAAAATTCATTTCTTCCACTTGGAGGTCACTGACGTTGATGTTGCCTATATTTTTGGAGACAATTGTTTCGAGAGTGAGGCTCCAAGTCTTGTTGCAAACCTTCCTAAGAGAAGGCTTTTTTTTGTTGAAGATCATATTGTTTCTGGCAAGCCATATGTTCCATAGGAGCACATATGGAAGGGTATCCCAAACCTTTTTGGCCAAGTTATTTTTCTTTTTCCCCCATGGGTAATTTTTCCTCCAGTTTTTAATCAAGTCAAAAGTAGTGCTGATGGAGTCCAAGTGAAGTTAGGAGGATGGAGTGAGATTTTCCCAACATTGAGCTGCGAAAGGACACTTAACGAAAAGATGATGCACAATCTCTTCTGCACATTAAGAGTTGGGGCATCTGGAAGGACCATTTCCTCCATTTTTTTTTAAATTTTCAAAGGTGAGGATCTTACCTTTGAGGAGGGTCCAGATAAAGATATTTATCTTTGGGATGGCTTTCGTCTTTCAAACCAGTTTCCAAATTGGCCATGGAGGACAAGGAAAGTGATCCTTATTGAGTTGGTAGTGAGCAACTTCGATAGTGTATGCAGAACCTGTAGGATCCCAGCAAAAGGTATCCATTCTGTCTTTCCGCAAGGGACCAACATCATGGAGAAAGACTTGGAGGTTGGAGAGGTCTACTTCCAAATGAGGAGGGACAGGGGTGAAGTGCCATCCGATCCAGTTATTAGTATGCTCATCCCACTTAGAGAATTGATTTAAAAAGTTTAAATCAAGATTATGTAAATAAGAGAGAATTCGTTGAATGCCTGGCCTTTCCAAGAGAGGAGTTTTCCCCATGATTGTGTCTTTCCCAATATTAATGTTGCTACCACCTTGAGGGACTTTGGATAGGTTATGAATTAAGAAGGGAATGGCTTTCTTGCAAAGGGCCTAGATTGTGGAGCAGGGTTTGTTTGGAATGTCATAATCAAGGAGCTGCTACCTGGGAGAGCTAAGGTATTTGTATTCAATAACTCTTTTCCACCATGCTTGTTGTCCACTGATTAATCTCCACGCGATATTCCCCCCAAAGGCGTTATTCAGAAGCTTAGGAGAACAGATTCCGAGCCCTCCATTTTTGTAGTATTGTGTGACTTGTCTCCACTCAACAAGATTATATTTCTTCTTCTCGTTTTTTCCACCCTCCCAAAGAAAATGCCTTTAAGATTGCTTCAAATTTGTGATGTATGCTGGCAGGGGCGTGAAGTAGAGTGAAATGATACAAGGGCAGAGATGATAGGGCATATTTAAGCAAGATGATTCACCCAGTAAGGTTTAACCAAGAAGAACCCCACTGCTGAACTCTTATTTTCGTTTTGTCTATTGTAATGTTCCAGACTTCAGACTTTAGAGGCCCTGTGCTGACATGCATGCTTAAATAATTGAAGTGATCGCAGTTCAGTTTGTAAGAAATTCCAAAAAATTGTGTTATGTTGTGTATGGTTTGGTTAGTTGCGTTCCAACCATAAATGAAACTTTTTTGAAAATTTATCAACCCTCTGGAGTAAAGCATGAATTTGTCAAGGAGATATTTAAATCTATGCGCAATTATTCAAGTTGCACCACCCATCAAGAGAGTGTCATCTGCAAATTGAGAATGGTTCATATTTTTGACACTGTTGCCAAATTTAATTCCAGTGACGAGGCCAACTCTTTGCATGTGATCCAAGGCCCTAATGAAAGATTCGACCATGAGAATAAAGAGGAAGGGAGAGAGGGGACAACCCTTTCTAAGACCGCGAGAGGAATGAAAGAAGGTTGCTAGCCTATCATTTATGAGGGGGGAGATCCAAGGGCTAGAGATGCAATAATTGATAAGGGAGATGAAGTCATTGTCGAAGCCCACTTTCTGAAGGACTGATAAGAGGAAGGAGTGTCTAACCCTATCAAAAGAATTGGCTAGATCGAGTTTGAGAATGAATCCTTTCTCTTTGCAAGACATAATTGAATGGATAGCTTCTTGAACAAGGAGGATAGAGTCTTAAATTTGCCTTTGGGAGATGAATCCTCCTTTATTTTCCGAGATGAGACTGGGGAGGAAGGGCTTAAGGCGCATGGAAAGGATTTTGGTTATAATTTTGTAGGACGAATTGCAGAGAGAGATAGGCCTAAACCTTGAGAAGGAGGAAGGGCAATTTTCTTTGGGGACAAGAGCAAGGTAGGTTGAGTTGGTAGAGCCCCCTATTTTCTTCTTTCTTTGAGCCCACTGTATCATTTTGGTCAAGTCCCTTTTTATTAAGTTCCAGTAGGTCCTATAGAAGCTGATGGAGAAGCCATCAGGACTTGGAGCCTTTTCAGGATGCATGGACCATATGGCGCTTTGGATTTCAACCTCTTCTATATCTTTTTTTAGAGTGTTGTTCATCTCCTCAAAGATTAGATTTGGCAGATGCCTTAAGAGGGCAGAGTAATCTTCAGGCTCATTTGTTTCAGTGAGAAGATCTCTGTAATAGATAATGGAAAAAACTTTTATTTGTTCTTGATCTGTCTGTATTCTTCCTTCTTTGTATATGATAGAGGAAATGTTGTTTCTTCTCTTACGAACTGTAGCTTGGTTGTGGAAGAAGGAGGTGTTTTTGTGACCTGCCTGAAGCCACAAGTTCTGGATTTTATTCTCCACTTCTCCTCTTATTTTTTGTTGATTTTATATAATTGCCAGTAGAGATCTTTTTCATGATTGGATTTCTCTTGATTTATCCCATGAGAGTCAATGGTGTTGTGGACAACCTCCAACTTTTATTTTATTTCAGTTTTGATCTTATCCAGCTCCTTGTAGTGCAGTTTGGCCCATTATTTTAAGGCCATTTTGACCTTCTTTAGTTTGGTTTCCCAAATAAACAAGGGAGATCCCTCTACATGCTGCAGCCAGGTATTGCGTACTAACTGCCTTGCTTCTAGAATATCATTCCAAAGAGGGTTATATTTAAAAGGGAGGGGGCCGAGGGAGGGTTAATCGCCAAGGGAGAGGGTGATGGGGTAGTGGTTAGGGGCGGAGGACGAGAGGTTGTTGGAAGATTCAATAGAGAAAAATGAGAGAAGAGGGACAACCACAAGAAATATGTCAAGACGCTCCATGATGTTTCCCCCTCCTATCCTGCGATTTCTCCAAGTGTATTTGCGATTTTTTGGAGCGATATCAACCAAATCATGGTCTTGAATGATGGTTTAAAGCAGATCTCTAGAGGGATATAGGTTGAAACATCCACCCCTTTTTTCATTTGTGTGCAAGATTAAGTTTTAGTCTCATCCTATGATGATATTGTTGCTGTATTTATTATCAATATTAGTTTTTAGAGCATTACATCATATCTATTTATTCCTATAATGGTTGGGTCCATAGATATTGTAAATGATGATCTCAATGCTCTCTTTAATATTCTGTAGAGTCACTTTGATCCAGTTTTGTGTTTTTGCTGAAATTTTTTGCTTCCAGACACTTTGATTCCAAATAGTAGCAATTCCACCTGAGGCACCCCTGGATTTTGAGTGGGTGCCTGCATGATTCCTAGTTCTGCTTATAATGGTTTCCATGTCAAGATCTCCCTGATTAGTGTCTTGAAGGAGAATGATATCCAAATTTTCCTGATTCATTATATCTTTTACAGCTAAATTTTTAGAGGGGTTCCATGAGAGGGCTTTCATAATTTCAGGAAAGCAGAGAGAGAGTCTGTCTTCCCTCCTTGATCCTTTTGTCCCGAGTCTTTTCTATTTTGACCTAAGATATATGTTTCAATAGGGTTATGAATTCCAATGGCTATATCCTTTTGGGTAGTTTCGTCTCTGTGTTGCTTGGATGACTTCCTTCCAGGGCCAGTTTTCTTTAGGTTTTCCAAAGTGACTCCATGTTCTTTTGCTGATTTTCTAGTCATTTGGGCTGAGGAGGGGTCTGAAGAAGAGGAGGGGGGATCAAGATTGTTGGGAGAGGGATGAGGGGAGGTAGGCTTAGTGGGGATAGAGAGTTGGGGAGGATCATATTCAAAGGGGGAAAGGGAGGAGAAGGGGTTGGAGGAGGTGAGAGAGCCATTGGAGGGAGGGATGGGATGATCAGTTGATTACTGGGAGGGGTCGGAGGGCTGAGGCGAGGAAGAGGATGGGAAGGAGGGAGGAGCTTTGAGAGGGGACGCAGAGTGGGCCAAAGAATTGCTGGTACTTCTAGGGTTTAAAGAGGTCTTCTTATTTTTTATGGTTTCCCATTGTTTGTCTGGATCTGGGCTTTCGATATCAATAAATCTAGAGCATCTGTTAGCAAAATGGCCATATTCGTGACATACCTTGCATTGAAATGGGATTTGCTCGTAATCGAGCTGCTGAATGTGAGTCTAATTGTCAACTTTTAGCTTGATCGCTTCAGGGAGCCCTTTACCGAGATCCACTTCGACGCAAATCCTAGCACAAGCTTGCATGTTGTCTTTTGGTTCGCTCCGATCAATGAACTTGCCAACAACATTTCCGATCGCACGAACAGAGTCATCACCCCAACATTGCAAAGGGAGGTGAGGAAGGCGCACCCAAACTAGGATAGTGTTTGGCACATCAAGTTCAAGGTTAAAGTCCTGCATCCATTTTTTGAGATAGAGTCCTCTGGTGTCCATGAAGGAAGGGCCGTTCCTGAATATTAGATCCTTTTCCTCTTTCATTTCAAAGTGAAAGGTGAAATAGCCTCTGCCACACAAACGAATAGAGATTTTGCCATTGATCTTGTCTGCCCAGTTATGCTCAACCCATTTTTGAACAATCTTCGTAGAAGGCCATAACCTAGTAAATTGACCTATGAGACCCTTCTCAGCTAGAGAAAGGGTAGTCATGCATGGGATAGTCGGAGGAAGGGAAACCTCTTGAATACCATCGAGCTTCTTAACAAATTTTGAGATCGTCGGCCTAGGGCGGGGAGGATCTAAGGAGCTGATCAAAGCTGAGAAGGCTTGGGCCTGATCCAAGGGAGAGGCCACCTCCGGGATGGACTCCAGATTGGCCATGCACGCGGCTGGAGACAGGAGAGCAGGCAGAAAAGGGCAGCCGTGGCTATAGAGCGCGAGCGAGCAGTTTTAGCTTTTTAAATATAATTACAACAATTAATATAATTACAAGCCGAAAATTCTCACCATTTGTCAAGGACTCTATAGAAATTTGTTTATTCACTTCATCCTCCAGGAAGACCATGAGTTGAAACCTCCATCACCATGGTGTATTTGTCTCAATTAGGGTGTATTTGTCTCAATTGTATTGTATAAAGGAAAGGGCGAGAGGTTCTTACCCTTCTAATTTAAAATGGGTAGCATGAAGGTCATATGCGACTCTGAGAGTGCAGAGTGCCTCAAGGAATTAGTACAAAGGTTGAGAGTTTCTCCTGTGGATCTCAGTGTGCTTCCTCATTTCAATACTAATCTCTTCAACCCCACCTTGCCAACAGGAAAGGGACTATGAATTCCATCATGGGGTCTTTCTTCAGAAAAGTTTTTTAAAGGGGGATATGGGTTCTCGTAACTATGAAGTGTAAGAGTTGTGGAACGACCAACAATGTCGTAGTCTCCCATTAACTATGAACCGCGAGAATGACCTGGCCACTTAGAGATAACGTGGTTAGATTGGCTAGAACATATTTACAAAGAGAGGATGTCTGGAAATAGCGATGCGTTGCTCCCAATGGAGCCTCGCTGGAGGGGGCCGTCGTTTGAGGGGAAGCCAATGAGAGTGGTGTACCAGGGTGTGCGCGGTCCTTATTGCCATGAGGCGGCAGTTCGAGCCTTCTAGAGGTGTGATTCCCTCCCCTTTAAAGGGGGAATGGGATCCGCCTTTGAGGTGCTCGAGTCGGATGTTGCCAATAAGGCAGTGGTGGCTATGGAGAACTCACTGGATGGAGTGATTGATAGGAACTACAATTTGATGTTGCGCCATCCTGAATTCCATGTGTTGGGTGAGGTACTATTGCCCATAAATCATTGCCTGCTGGCAGTGAGAGGGGTGGGGAAGAGGCGTTCTTTGAAGAGAGTGATCAGCCATTCGCAGGTGCTCGTTCATTGCCAAAACTATCTCACGGCTCTTGGTGTGGAGGTGGAGGCCGTGGACAACACTACGAGCGCGACTCGTTTCGTAGAGGAGAATGGCATAGACGACATGGTTGTCATCGACAACGAGATTTCCGGACGAGAATATGGTCTTGAAGTGGTGGAAAAAGAAATACGTGGCGACTCGTTGAATGCCACAAGATTTCTGATTCTGGGGAAGCCAATTAAGCCTTAGCCCAACAACAAAATAAATAACTCACATATCTAGAATTTTTCCTGTCACAGAATAATACCAAACATATCAGTTGCGATTGAAATGGAAAATATAACCAAAATCCTTAAAGGAGATTGAAGGTGCCTATTGGCCAATATCAAGGATGGAGTATATGGAAATCACTGAATACAAAAATTAAGAAAGAATTACACATATTCCAATCGATTGGGTGTGTCAAACTTGCCTGCATTCAATCTGGATTGTGATCAGGCTGCATGACAGTTGTGGTCACAAGAAATATACGTATCCATAATTTTTCCTATCACAGAATAATACCAAACATATCAGTTGCGATTGAAATGGAAAATATAACCAGAATTTTTCCGTTCGAGCCTTCCAGAGGTACGATGCCCTTCCCTTCGAAGGGGAATGGAATCCGCCTTCGAGGCGCTCGATTCGAACGTCGTCGATAGGGCAGTGGTGGATGTGGAGAACTCGTTGGATGGAGTGATTGAGAGGAACTACGATTTGATGTTGCGCCATCCCAAACTCCGCATGGTGGGTGAGGTACTGTTGCCCATAAATCGTTGCTTGCTCGCAGTGAGAGGGGTGGGGAAGAGGTGTTCTTTGAAGAGAGTGACCAGCCATCCGCATGCGCTCGTACATTTCCAGAATGGGAATATGGCCTTGAAGTGGTAGAAAAAGAAATACACGATGACTCGTCGAATGCCACAAGATTTATGATTTTGGGGAAGCCGATTAAGCCAAAGCCCAACAACAAAAGAAATAACTCCTCGGTACACCTAGGGTCGAAGACGACGGTGGCCCTCTTGTTGAAAGAAGGAACGACGAATATTCAGAGTTATATATCACTAAAGTATCTATTTCCTCTTGTCATGAAAGATTAATTTTAATTTCAATAATTTTTATGATTCCTATCTGATGGGAGAAGAAGATAATATTATTGCCATGGAGATATTTAGACTATGTTTTCTATTTGATGAGACAAGAAGATAATATTATATCCATGGAGATAATTAGACTAATCAAGATAGATTTTTTTTTTTTGAAAGATACTTCCCTTAAAACTATGTTAAAAACCAAATCGGAAATCATAATTAATATACATGACTAAGACTGAATTTCTAATCAGATGTTGAGTTGGTGAATAGCATGTTTGGTTAATTTCTAAACACTGATAACTTAAAACTAAGTAGAGAATTTTTAAAACAATACTTCCCTGAGTTTAATGATCACATGTTTAAACAAAAGCACTCATACTAAGCAAGGGTATAGTCTAATAAAAAAACTCTTATTTTTAAATGATCGACTTATTTAAAAGTAGAAATAAATATTGAAAAGTAAAAGTAAACTAAACGACAAAAAAGGACAATGAGCTAATCTAATCTAATATACCCTATTGTTGTTCTACACTAGATGGAAATAAACTAAGTGAAACCATAATGCCAATGAAGCCATCTAAGTAACTCCAAACATGCAATCACATGTTCATAGAAAAATTATTACGAGAGGTTGGGGTAATAGGAAATAAAGAAATAAAAGAATTATGTTACTATGAACTCTATCTACCACGAGAAATATAACAATATTACTATCTACAATACCAAAAAATATTCATCCAACCAAGTTTCAATTCCATCCCGAAATCTATAATGGTAAACATGAAAATATTGAAGGCACCACATAAATAATTAGGATATATGTTGAGAGCCATGTAAAGTAACCCTAAGTATTCTATCTTGTGGAAGAATGCTAGTATTAATGATATTATTATTTTAATTTATGACAAAAGAAATATAATCATTATCATTACAATGGAAACTTTTTGAAGAATGATTCTTCCAACAAAGTTTTAATTGGGTCACCAAAATTTTGGAATTCCATTAATGATTGTGAAGGGTTCATGGATGGATATTATAGCTAGTAAGAATCACGTGGGGCAATTTCATGGACCTTGTGGAAGAGTATTAAAGTTGATGGCATTTCTAATCCAAGAAGACAAAGCAAGATGATGAGGTATAATCATTGGTTAAAATTGTAATACTTTATTCCCCTAATAGATCTTTGTTATGAACCTTGCACCTTTAAAATGGTAAGAAGTAAATGAATATAATCCACTTTAAGTGTTGAACATCCTTTTCCAATGAATATATTACACAACGAGTTGTGATGATCCTATGACTAGGTCTCCTTAGTATATATATAGAAGACAAAGTGTAAATTATAATGAATGGATACAATCAAAATTTCTAGCCTACATAACAATATAACAATATAAATGCATAAATTCAATAACTAGAGCTTAATAAGGGCTTGTTAGGGTTGAAATAGGGGCTTAACAAGCTCATCCCCTTCAAACAAGTGTTGTCTTCAATATTTGACTAAATATGGGTGTTTCCTACATGAATAACACAACTTACCATGTCACTTCTTCCATTGGTAGGTTATTTCATTTGATGAGTTACTAAGTAATTGCTTGATTTATCAATTGCTTAATATTGTTTCAAGCATTTTTTCTAGTTCTAGTATGATTTTTCTTCTTCCTCAACCTCTGGAAAAATAGTTTGGTATGGAATATAGACATCGATTACCTTGCTATATGCAAAACACATGGAACACTATATGTACATGTGAAGA
This sequence comes from Pinus albicaulis, assembly GCA_034641835.2. Lineage (NCBI taxonomy): Eukaryota > Viridiplantae > Streptophyta > Pinopsida > Pinales > Pinaceae > Pinus > Pinus albicaulis. Next base: position 985,902,923 of record CM076580.1, on the reverse strand, counting down.
TGGAGGTAGCTCTAATTTGCAAGCCATAATACCTCGATGCCAATTTATTGTCTTTATTTTGTTGTTTGAGGAATATCTGAGTACATGGTTGTAATCTCAAATTTACCTAATCCCACACTTCAAATTCCCTTTCTCTGTGATGTTGATCTACTTGTTGTTTCATTCTATTTGTGTTATAACCAAGTTATCCTTCAATAGTTTGAGAACCTCTTGTTGGTGCCCTATGTGATTCTCCACTATTTGAACCTTTGCGGTCTCTTTAAAGGGTGATGTGATTGATGGATGATGATATCCATAAAGTGCCATAAATGGAGACATTTATAATGAATTATTGAAGGATGTGTTATACCACCATTTTACCAATTAGGGAAACCACATAACCCATTATGTGTGTTTATTAGATGCAAAGCAATAAAAAAATACTTCTTAATATTTTCACAATCTTATTTTTCCCATTGGATTGAGGATGGCAAGATGAGTTATAAGCCAAATGAGTACCCAAATAAGAAAATAATTCAGTCCAATAATTTATAGTGAAAATTGGATCTCCGTCACTTACATTAACATTTAGGATTCCATATAGTTTTTGGATTGTTTCCAAGAATGCGTCTACAATTGTACTTGCTTTGAAAGGACGAGAAATACAGTAAAAATGATCATAATTTCTCAATTGATCTACCACTACCATAATAACATCATTTCCTTCATATTTGGCTAAACCTGTAATACAATACATCGAAACTTGTTTCCAATAATATATGGCCTGGTATGAATAATGGTTGTTGAATCCTTGTGTAATATTCCAAAACAGGAAAAACAGGAATATTGAACATAAAACTGGAAATTGTAGTAAATGTTAGTACATCAAAACATGAACAAATCATAGAGCCATTTCATTATGTATAATAGCATAAATGAGTACAATATCTTGAGGGAAAAGACACTCAAGCTAGGCAAAATAAGCCTCCAATGATCCAATACACCCAAATAAGAAATACAGCTGCTACACAAAATGCCGGAAGTCCATGACTGCACAGTCCTAGTGAGAACAACTGCAGGTAGAAAATAGGAATACAAGGAGCTGCTGATATAGTGCTCATAAAATGTCGATATTAGAGATCTAGGCTCTCTAGCACAATTCCAACACAACCCAGAAAGGGTTTCCGGAAATACATAACATGAAAAATGTAGCCCTAGGGGTGAATTATGCTATGCAACTAAATAACGACTGGGAGGTAGCTGATATGAAAAGAAAATAGCTGATATTCCTCCCTACTAGCTTTCCGGATGAAGAGCTGGTCCCCTCACTAGAAAACAAGCTCACAAACTGGGTTTTTCAACCATCCACTGCAACTTCCCTGCAAAATAACGCAGTTTCTGAAGGATACTGTGATGTTGAAGATGGATGAAGCTTGGCCTGATGCCAGATGGTGGAATGAAGCTCAAATGAAACTCTCCTGTGTGGGCACTCGAAGTCCTGCGAGGATAAGGGCGGGATTTCTGCCCGGAAACACCCTTGTGCTAAACAACACAATAGACTCTGCTAAATAGCTGAAGCATGCAGAAAGTCATAAAAGACCAAACATAAACAATAATTATAATTCCTTCCATGGATTCCACCCCCTTCCTTATATGCTTTGTGAGCTTCCTCACCCTTGGTCCCACTCATTAAAGATGCTACTCCCATGCATACACTCCTCCACCATAACTGCGTTGTTCTCCACTATCTCCACTCCCTCCATGACAGAGCTGTTGATTTGGTCAACCTTGACCCCATCCACATGCATTGACCCCATTCACACCAAGGGTTGCTTTATTTCAACTAGCTACACTGATCCACTTTCACACTAGAAGTGGTTTTATTCCTACTAAAGAGATTTAAGGGTCTATCTACCCACTTATTCGTATAATTTATGAACAAAAGAAAAATTTAATATTCCAACTAGCTAAAAGCTAATTAGGAATATTACAGTCCTCCCCTCCCAAATTTTGCTTATCCTTAAGAAACTGCAAAGACGGATGCTGCAAAATATTCTCTCCTTCCCAAGTGGCATCTCATCTGGTAGATTCCTCCATCGAATCAGATATTCTTTAATCACTTTGTTCCTTAGTTGCCTCTCCCGAGTATCCAAGATAGCTTCCAGTTATAAAACCATATGACCCTCATCATCAATAGGTGGGAGATCCATAGTGGAAACTACATGTTTTCCAATGGCCTTCTTGAGGCACGAGACATGAAAAATGTTATGGATCTTACTCCCAATGGGGAGCTCCAACTCATATGCTACTTCCCCAACACGAAGGATCACCCTGTATGGCCCATAGAATCAGGGTTTAATATTCTTATGCCCTTCTCCTTCAGTGTAGATTGTTTGTAAGGCTGAAGACAGAGATAGACCAAGTCATCCACCTCAAACTGCCTCTCTATCCGACCACGATCTGCATACAACTTCTGCTGATTCTAGGTTGTTGCAATGTTGTCCTTGAGAGCACGAAGTATATCCTGACTCCCTTGGATCCACTCCTTGGCTCTAGGAACCTTTCTTGCTCCAAACATCACATTAACAAATGATAAAGCATCATACCCATATAGAGCTCGAAATGGAGACATACCGATCGACATATGAAATGTCATGTTGTAGCAATACTCTCCCAAGTGGAGCCAGCACAACCATGCTCTTTGCTTCCCTGAAACATAGTTTAACAACTATCCTTCTAGCCACTTGTTTAATATCTCTGTCTGCCCATCGATTTGGGGGTGATAATTGGTACTCGGTGTCAACTCGGTACCCACCAACCGAAAAAGCTCCTGCTAAAAGCTACCCATGAAGCGGCTATCTCAATCACTAAATATGGTATTAGGAAGACCATGAAGTATGAAAACATATCTAAAGAAGAGCTCGACTACCTGTGAAGCAGTGTATCATGCATAAATAACAAAGAAATGTGAATACTTTGTTAGTCGATCAACAACTACAAAGATACAATCCTTACCCTGTACTGCTGGTAAACCAGTGATGAAGTCAATGGAAATTCTCTCCCATTTTCCTTCCGGAATAGGGAGTGGCTGCAAAAACCCTACAATATGGTTGTTATCTCCTTTGTTCTACTGGAAAACTATGCACTCCTTGATGTGCTGAAGCACATCTTCCTTGAGACCCTTCCATGAGAATCTCTCCCGAATGGCCCGATATGTCTTGGTGAATCCTTAATGGCCTGAAAGTGGTGAATCATGTGCCGCATGCAAAATATTTTCCTTGAGCCTAGAATATCTAGTCAAGAAGATCTGGTCCTGGTAATAGATGATCTCATCCATCACGCTAAACCTCTCATCGGTCACCTGTCCATCTAGGATCTCACATGCAAAGCGGTCTTTGGAATACTCTACCAACAAGTGGGCCTTCCAATCTATATCCACACTCATCAATGACAATGCTGCCAGTCTTCGTGATAAGGCATCCGCTACCACATTACTCTTCCCCTTGTCATATTCAAGGTCAAAGTCATATGCCTGGATTTTGCTAACCCATTTCTGCTGCCTCTCTTGTAGCTACTTTTGCTAAAGGAAAAACTTAAGACTATTGTGATCAGTCTTCACTCGGAATATTTTGCCCACCAAATACTACCGGAACTTGGCCAATGTATTCATGATAGCCAAAATTTCCTTATCATATATGGAATACAACCTCTCATGAGGTAGCAACTTCCGACTCTCAAAAGCTATGGGGTGGCCTGCCTACATCAAGATTGTGCCAGTACCCTCCCCTGAAGCATCACATTCCAGCACAAAGGGCTAGGTAAAATCAGGTAATACCAACACCGGGAAACTGCTCATCACCTCCTTGAGCCTATCAAAGGCCCTCTTCAAAGTGTCTATCCAACCAAAGGCTCCCTTCTTGGTCAAATATGTGAGTGGTGTTTCTAGTTGGGAGAACCCTTTGGCAAACTTACGATTGTAGGTGTAGATGCCTATAAACCCCCGAAGTTATTTTACATTCTTTGGCTCAGGCCAATCTCGAATATCACGGATCTTCTCCTCATGAAATCTCACTCCATCCACTCCAATGATGTGGCCCAAATAGAGCATCTTTGTGAGCCCAAATTCACACTTGGAGAGCTTAGCATAGAATTGCTGCTCCTCAAGAATGCGTAATATTGTCTCAATATGCTGCAGATGCTCCTCCCATGTGCGGCTGTAAATAAGAATGTAAAACCAACTCAAACTTCATCAATTGACCATGGAATATGTGGTTCATGCAATACTGAAAAGTAGTAGGAGCGTTGGTTAACCCAAAGGACATCACCAAGAACTCAAAGTGGCCATAATGGCATCTAAATGCAGTCTTGGGGATATCTTGATCCCTCACCTTGATCTGATGGTATCCAGACCTCAAATCAATATTTGAGAAGTATTTTGATCCCCTTAGCTCATCCATCAGCTCATCTATCCTGGGCATCGTGTACCTATTCTTCATTTTTTTCTTATTCAAGGTTGTATAGTAAATGCACATCCTCAATGTGCCATCCTTCTTCTTCACCAATACCATGAAAGAAGAAAAAGGATTGGTGCTGGGTCGGATATTTCCTAAAGCCAAGAGATCCTAAATGGATTTTTCAATCTCATCCTTGTAGGCTTTGGGATGCCTATAGGGTGTGGTGATCACTGCTTGGATCCCCTGCTCCAACTCAATAGTATTCTCAAACCCTCGGTCTGGTGGCCTGCTTGGTGGTATGTACCCAAATACTGTAGAATAACGGTCTAGAATAGACTGCACATCCCGGTGTACTGGTGCACCCTTTTCTCCTACCTCTGACATACTCAATTCCACTGCCCACTCTATGTCTCCTCTTAGCAAATCAACCTCCATCCTATGTGCTGAGACAATCTGGGGTGGATAGGTGTGCATGCCCTTGATATTTTGGTGCTCACTGTTCTCCTTATCTGTCCATTCCATCTCCAAGGTCTCCCAATCCGCGGTGACCTTCCCCAAAGTGATCAACCATTGAACACCCAATATCACATTGGTTTCTGGAATATCAACCATAAAGAAGTGGCCTGTCAATGTGTAAGTCCCCAAAGTGAGAGTCAATGCTAGAACATATTTGACACACTGCATGGTTCTAGCCCCTAGAACCAAGACTGAGAATCCCAAGAAATGATCTATGGGAATGCCTCTCCTCTACACTTAATGAGTATCAATAAAGTTGTGGGTGGCCCCACTATCTATCAATACTGACACCTGCTACCCCTGAATAGTGCCTCGGACTCTCAAATTTAGATACTTGGGAACTCCCCACAAGTCTGCAAGGGCTCCTCCAGTTGGAGCAAATGCTCCCTTCCCACCTCCTGGTGGTGGTGGATCTGATCCTGATGCTACAACGCTGACATCCCCCTTTAAGTCTTCTTCTCTCTCCTCTTCATCATCAAAAAACACCTCAATATAATGTGCCTTCCCGGTAGCACACCCATGCCCTGGTGCCCATGGCTCTTGGCAAGTGAAGCAAAGTTTCCTCCTTCTTAGATCTCCTTGGACATCATCAATAAGAGATCCCTTTTCTTGGTTCTCCTTTGAGGGAGGAACCTTCACATCTTTCCCCTTTGCCTGAGAGAAGAAATTTTGTTGAAATGGGGCTCTTTCCCTTGGAAAAGCATGCTGCAAGTCTCTAGCCCTCTAAATAGCCTCCTAGAGTGTAGTTGGTCTAGTGGATTTTACCAACCCATGCAAAGCCTCTGTTAGTCCATCAATAAACATATATACTCTTCTAGCTGTGGATAGATCGGGCACCATGACTGAAAGTTTTAGAAATTCAGAGATATAAGTCTTTGAATATCTTGTTTTCTTGAGCTTAGCTAGCTCAACAAAATGTGCTTCTGGATCTCTGCAGTAAAATATTTCCACCAACCTCTGGGTAAATTCTGCATAAACAGTGACACTAGCATGCCCTAGGGTATATAGACCGTGAAACCACCACTCATGTGCTTCACCTTCAAGGTGCAACACTACTATATTAATGGCCTCCATCTCTGAAACCCGGTTCAGCTGAAAATAGATATCTAATTTCTCTACCCAAGCCTTGGCTGTGCACTTGGGTGACCCATCAAAAGTGGGAAAAAAGAATCTACCCATAGTACACTGCAGATCATTGTTTGCATGTACCCTCCACCTCTATTGTGATTACCGGGCCTTCTATTATCCTTGATTCAACATAACTCTTGAAAGTTTAGGTGTTCCTTGAACCTCTGGGATTGAGATTCATATTCGAGGAAATAATCACCAAGAGTCTCCTCCTCTTGAGGTCCTCCTACCTCATTTCCTATTGCTAGGAATGTAGGCATGTTGGAGCGTTGTGAAACTGGTTGTAATGCTGGTTGCTCACACCAATAATGTGAGGTGCCAGAACTCTCTCCATGTTGAAACCCTTTAGAGGATTCCTTCTGTCTTTCTGCCCTCATATCCATGATTTATTTGGAAATATCTTGCATAGTCTGGAGAATATTTTTTGGAAACTCTCTTTCATCCATTGCTCCAGATGTTATAGATGTAGTGCCCCATAGGCTGAGAAAATATTATGCTCTGATCCCACTGTAATATTCCAAAACAGGAAAAATAGAACATTGAACATAAAACTGGAAATTGCAGTAAATATTAGTACATAAAAACATGAGAAAATCATAGAGCCATTCAATTATGTATAATAGCATAAATGAGTACAATATCTTGAGGAAAAAGACACTCAAGCTAGGCAAAATAAGCTTCCAATGATCTAATACACCGAAACAAGAAATACTGTTGCTACTCAAAATACCGGAAGGCCATGAATACACAGTCCTAGTGAGAATAACTGCAGCTAGAAAATAGGAATACAAGGATATGCTGATATAGTGCTCAAAAAATGTCGAGATCATAGATCTAGGCTCTCTAGCACAATTCCAAGACAACCTAGAAAGGGTTTCCGGATATACACAACATGAAAAATGCAGCCCTAGGGCTGAATTACGTTCTGTAACTGAATAACTGCTAGGAGGTGGCTTATATGACAAGAAAATCGCTGATATTCCTCCCTACTAGATTTCTGGATGAAGGGCTGCTCCCCTCACTAGAAAACAAGCTCACAAATTGGGTTTTTCAACCCTCCACTACAACTGCCCTGCAAAATAACGTAGTTTCTAAAGGAGACTGCATTACTAAAGATGGCTGAAGCTTGGCCTGATGCCAAATGGTGGAATGAAGCTCAAATGAACCTCTCCTGAGTGGGCACTCGATTTCCCCCGAGGATGAGGGTGGGATTTCTGCTTGGAAGCACCCTTGTGCTAAACAACACAGCAGACTCCGCTAAACAGCTGAAGCATGCAGAAAGTCATAAAAGATCAAACATAAAAAATAATCAAAATTCCTTCTATGGCTTCCATCCACTTCCTTATATGCTTTGTGAGCTTACTTACACTTGGTCCCCCTCATTAAAGATGCTACTCCCATGCATACGCTCCTCCATCATAACTGCACTGTCCTCCACTATCTCCACTTCCTCCATGACAACGATGTCCTCCACTATCGCCACTCCCTCCATGACAATGTTGTTGATTTGGTCAACCTTGACCCCATCCACATGCATTGACCCCATTCATACCAAGGGTTGCTTTATTTCAACTAGTTACACTGATCCACTTTCACACTATAAGTGGTTTTATTCCTACTAAAGAGATTTAAGGGTCTCCCTACCCACTTATTCATCTAGTTTATGAACAAAAGAAAATTTTAATATTCCAACTAGCTAAAAGCTAATTAGGAATATTACACCTTGGAATATTTATTGTCTCTCCCTTATATTGTTGGCAGACTATACCTTCCCATATAAAATATTTCTTTATCCTAGGTATGTTTTCAAGAACCCTAAATGTCCTCCTATAGTAAAAGTGTTTAATTCCAAAATGACCTTTTATTTGAGTTGAGAATTGTTACATAACTCTAAATGATCTTGATACCATACTTCCACATAAATATTTATGTTGCACTGGGTCCTCCTATAGTATGGTTGAATGATCTTGAATACCTTCTCATCTTGCTTCCATTCTATCCTTTCTTCTTCCACCCAGTCAGATTGTAAAATGGAAATAACACATGGTAATCACTCGATGTGTTCCTTGTTCCTTGAGAGTGCATCTACCACGATATTTTGTTTTCTTTTTCTAGATAATTTCAAAGTCATAATATAACAAATTTGTAACTCACTTTTATTACTCTTCTAAATATACTCCTTATTCCAAGAAGTACTTCAAATAATCATGATATGTTTTTACTTTGAAGTGTCTTCTTATTAGGCATGGACATTATTTCTTAATTTAATTTAGCATGACCAACATTTATTTTTCATAGATAGGTCTAAGTGAGTTCTTTCCTTTAAGTTGGTTGCTTTCAAAGGAAAGAGGTCTTCCTTCTCACATCAATATTGCTCTACTTCCATGGCTTGAGGCATCACAATCCACAATGAAGTTTTTTTTTTTAAAGTAGAGTGTGGTTAGGACAAGAGTTGTAGACATAACCTCTTTAATATTTTTCCAAAAGATTTGGTTGCTTCTCTAGTCTAAGAAAATGCTCCCTTCTTTAATAATATTGTTATAGGTTTTTCTATTTGACCACAATTGTTCACAAACTTGTGGTAATAACTTGTCAATCCTAAAAATCCTCTGAGTTTCTTCAAGGTTTTGGGGACTGGTAATTCCATCATAACTTTAGTTTTGTTAGGCTCCACTTTAATACCCTCATGAGATACAACATGATCCGAAAATTCGAATTCTTGAATCCAAAAGGTACACCTATAAGGTTTTACATATAGTCATTGTTATTCCAATACCGTATCAACATGTTGTACATGCTCTTCCTAGGATTTGTTGTAGATTAGTATGTCATCAAAAAATACTAACACAAATTTTCTAAGGAAGGTTTGAAAATATATTTAATAAAACTTTGAAATGTTGAAGGTGCATTAGTAAGATGAAATGACATAAAAAATGGTAAAACTTTCCTTTAGGTGTTTTAAAGGTTGTTTTCAGAATGTCTTCTTGCCTCATATTGATTTAATGATGCCCTAGATAGAGATCTAATGTAGTAAAGAAAATTGCTTCTTACAATTTGTTTAGTAATTTGTTAATCACAGGAATAGGAAACTTGTATTTGATTTTCATTTTATTGAGCTGTTTGCAATATGGAAAAGTACACCATGAACCATCCCTTTTAATAACCATAACCATTAGCAAATAAAAAACAATATGACTAGGGTTAATGATGCCAAACATGTTAAATATCACTCTTTTGTGCATATGGATATCTGTAAGGCCTAATTCTAGTGTTGGGTATATGTTATATTCTTTCCACGATTAGTCGCACGTGCAGGGGGTAACAGTGGGGGCGAAAACTCTCCTTGTACGTTGCGTTGGGTACAATACGGGGGGCGGCAGCCCCCCTTGTCCGGGGGTGAGTAGGGGGTGAGTAGCCCCCCGTGAGGGGTTCAGGGTAGCACCCAGGGAATTTTTTTTTGGACCCTATTTTTCGGTGGGCGGACCGCCCATGGTTTTGTGCATGGGTTTGCACATGGTTTTGGGGAATGATGGTTTTCGGCCCCTGGTATTTTGTAGATCCGGTCAAGGGAACTACGATTATGTTATAATCTAGGGTTAATGGATTGGGGTTTATTAATGATTTGGCATGCATATATATGTGTTGTAACACTAAAAGGAACATAATGAAAAATCAAGCTAGTAGTCCTGATTTGGGATCTAGGGGAAAATATCTGTGTATATCTATTTGATGTTTTATTCTCTCGCTATTGTTTATTTTATATTTTTTAAGATTCGTTCGTAGATAATTTTTGGACAGGGTTAAAACATACATTTGGTATCAGAGTTGTTTCGGCTTCAAGGGGACACCTTTGCTGCTGAGGAGTGTCTTGCTCGGGCCTGTGGTAGACCCTGTTCAGTGGGAGATCTACGGGTTCGATTCTTGCGGTGAAGAAGATGGTGAGCAGTGGAAAGGTAGAGATTGAGAAATTTATTGGTCAGATTTTGGAGTTGTGGAAGCTCAAGATGGAGGATCTTCTGGTGGATAAAGATCAATGGACCGCGGTAGATCTGAGTACTAAACCAACGACAATGTCAGATGAAGACTGGAAGAAGTTGTATCGGAAGGCAAAGAGCACAATATGGTTGTGTGTCTTAGATTTGGTATTATTGAATGTATCTGGGGAAGCTACGACGAAGACTTTGTGGGACAAGATAGGGACTTTGTAACAATCTAAGTCTTTGGTGAATAAATTGTTTCTGTAGAAAAAGTTGTATAACTTGAGGATGAAGGATGGAGACTCAGTGACAGAGCATATGAATGCCTTCAATATTGTGGTAAGTCAGTTGTCATATGTTGATATTAAAATCTTAGATGAAGATAAGTGCATCAGTTTGTTGTGTTTTCTACCAGATTCGTGGGACAGTCTAGCTATTGCAATAGGTAGCAATACAACTACCTTGAATTTTGATGAAATTGTCTCAGCCTTGCTGTCGGAGGAAATGAGACGGAGAAATATGGAGGGCCAGAATGGATACACCTTATCTGTATGAGGAAGGTCCCAAAACAAAAACAAAAATATGTTTTCAGTGGGAGATCTAAATCTAGAGGGAGATCTAAATCTCTAGGAAAGCATGTAAAGGTGTGCTGGAATTGCAGAAAGGAAGGGAACTACGAAAAGGACTACAGATCTAAAGCTTCTGAGAAAGGAAAAGGATCTGATGATGCTCCTTCTGCAGAGGAAAAAACCACCTCGGATGAAGGTGGGGCTGTGTATTTGGCTTCTTCTTCAAATACACATGTAGATCATGAGGCATGGTTGATTGACTCAGGTGCATCCTTTCACTTCACTCCCCATAGGGAGTGGTTCTGCGAGTATGAGAAGTATGATGGCGGTGATGTCTTCTTAGGGGATGATAGGAAGGCCAAAATCATCAGACGTGGAAAAGTCAAGCTAAAGCTGCAAGGTGGAAGGATTAGAACACTTCTTGGTGTTCTGCATATTCCTGCATTGGCCAGAAATCTAATTTATGTAAGCAAGATGGATGATGCAGGTGTAAAAACATTGTTTGAGAAAGATACCTGCAAGATGGTTCAGGGAGCACTGGTATTAATGCGAGGAGTTCAAATTGGAACTTTGTACAAGCTTCATGGTAGCACTGTTATGGATGGGTGCAACAGTTATGTGGTTCCTGAAAGTGGAGCAGAAAGCCTAGTGGTCTCTGGAGAAAATACCATGCTATGGCATCAAAGGCTTAGACATATTGGAGAGAAGGGCCTTTAAATACTGCATGGTAATGGTATGATAGAAGGTATGTCTAATTTCTCTCTGGATTTCGATTTTTGTGAACATTGTGTATACGCGAAGCAGAATCGGGTGAGTTTTCCTTCTAGTGCTAAGAGGGTGAACACGATATTAGAGCTTGTGCACAGTGATGTGTTTGGACCTGTGTCGGTTCCATCATTGGGAAATTCTGTGTACTATGTTTCATTCATAGATGACTTATCAAGGAATACATGGATATATTTCTTGAGGAAGAAATCTAAAGTCTTTGACAGATTTAAAGAATTTAAGGCTCTGGTGGAAAACCTGACAGAGAAGAAGATAAAGGTGTCGAGGACAGATAATGGTGGAGAGTTCTGCAAGATGGAATTTGAAGAGTTATGTAAGAAGTGTGGTATAGCACGGAAAAAGACTACTCCATACATACCTCAACAAAATGGAGTTGCAGAAAGAATGAACAGAACACTGATGGAAAAGGCGAGAAGCATGCTTAGTGGTACCGGGTTAGGACAAAAATTCTGGGCAGAGTCAGTGGAGACTGCATGTTACCTGGTTTTTTGAAAATGCAACAAGATGATGGAGCTTAGTGAAATGAAGTCGCCTTCACTAAGTGGGCCCGCAGGCTATTTTTGGCGCAAAGTCTATTTTTAGACTATGTCTATTTTTAAACATATGGATCATGGTCTATGAGTTGCAGGATGCTATTTATGGATGATTGGTCTAGATGGTAAAAATAGATGGACCTCTATTTTTAGACATTGGGCAGTTTCTATTTTTAGATTGTCGAGCTAAAAATAGAACAGTGAAATATTATTAGCTCTTAATAATATTTGGACTATAAACATTATCTTATCCTCTTGGCGCACTTCAGTTTGAGCTACGGATGTGGCCCATGCAGATGAAAAAGGAATTACGCTATTCCTAGGGGTTTGGTTGAGATATTGCATGGTTGACTTCAGTTAGACTCATGTGGCAGAGTTTTGGTGGAGTTGATTGAGGAGTTGATGGAGTTGTGTTCGGTTTAACTTAGTTGAACTAGTTGTATTTAGTTTAACTGGCTAATACACTAGAGATGAGTGGTGTGAATTAAATATTATTTAATTCACTAATTATTAACTCATTATTCAACTAAAAGAACACATCAGTTAACTCAGTGCATGTACAGTTCAACGCAGACTAGTGCAAGAGATAGGTGAAAGAGCCGGTAGTTGTACATTAGTTGTGCATGTAGTTGTGCATGAGATTTGCACAAGCATTGGAGGAGATTTCCAATGAGGATTGCGCAGTTGGAGCTAGTGGGATTCGAACTTGGATCTCATCCATTACTCACTTGGATTGCGCAGTAGAGGCAGGCAAACAGTGGAGGAGTTTTGAACCCGTGACTTGTTCAAAACTGAGCTAGTTTGTGTGTAACTTTTGGAGATAGTACTAAGTACTTGTGAGGAGTATTGTGCTATGTATTGTTACATGTTCTCTTCCATTATAATATACAAAATAGCTGGGGGTTTTCAGCTATAAGCTTTCCCCATTACATACTGTGTTGAGATGTGTGCTTGATTATGTTTTAATGAGCGCATGCGACTGCTTTCTATTTCCGTATATTGATGATCAATTGTAGAAGAGGTTATGTGTTATGCATGAATTCGAATTAGTGTGTGACCAGGATAATCTCGGTGAATAAATCTTCATTATTCAGCAAATTTCTACATGGTATCGGAGCGAAATTGATCATCGGGATCGATTACAGTGATTATAATTATTTCGGTAGACAGAGTCTGTAACGGGCCAGGTAGCCTCTGGATCCATCTTTTCTCTGAAAGGTGATATATCTAGTAAATTCCCTTACAGTCGATCTCTATGCTAGAAATAAGTTGTTCTCACAGATCCAGAAGTAGTTGAGTTTTGAGCTTGGAATTCGAATTTTTGCAGCAGTTTGTTTTCTTGGTGCTAGAGTTGAAATGTCTTTCAACGGATTGCGACTGGAATATGCCCTCGAGGGCAGTTCGAATTATGTTGCATGGAAGGACAGAATGGAGGCGGTATTAGATGATAACGGGCTGAAGGAGTTCATAGATGCTGAGATCCCAAAGCCTACTGATGCTGCTCAAGTTGAGGCTTAGCAAAAGAAGATGGAGAAATGTCGAAGGATTCTGTTGGAGGGCGTGAAGGATCACATTGTATCCAGCTTGCATGGAAAATCTTCTCCATATTTGATGTGGAAAGTGTTGACAGATCTATTCCAGAGCAAGAGCGACCAGAGGAAGTTGGCGCTCAAGGATAAACTCAGAAACATTAAGATGGAGAAAGGCGACAGTATCGCCAAGTACCTCACGAAGTTCACTCAATGCAGAGATGAGCTGGGAAGTGTGGGGGTGACTGTCAATGATGAGGACTTAGTGGATCTGGCTCTCCTTGGTCTTCCAAAGAGTTGGCATTCCTATCAGGACTCTGTCAATGGTCGGGAGAAGTTGCCGAGATGGGAGCGACTTTGGTCGGATCTCATGCAAGAGGAGATAAGACGGACTACCAGGGACGGATCTTCATCAAAGGCATCTGATGAAGAAAATTACGCTTTGGCTGCCAAAGTAAAGAAGGGGAAGATCAAGAAAGCTTCTCAGTCTGGTGCGAAAGGCAAAAAGCAAGACATGTCCAAGGTGAAGTGCTTTCACTGTCACCAACACGGACATTATGCCACAAATTGTCCGCAGAAGAAGAAAAATAAGCATGCTGCTGGATCTGCAGCGAGAGAGGCATCGGGACTCTGGCTTGGAGCCTCTGATTTTCGTCGATCGCATGCTTGGTCTCAAGTGTGATGGGATCAAGATGGTTCTTGGACAAGCAGGCGCTCATTTCATACGACCGTGAGATCGGGATTTGCTTGGGATTCGGATGAGAAAGATCTTGGAGTGCACATCAAGATGGGTGATGATGGTAGATATAGTGCGACCGGTATCGGTACCATTTCCTTTGAGAGGGAGTCTGGTAAACCCTTCGTATTGAAGGAAGTATTGCATGTTCCAGGATTGATGAAGAATTTGATCTCTGTGGCGATGTTGGAAGACAAGGGGTATGATGTGGTCTTCAGCGAAGGAAAAGCTTTCCTGCGCAGTAAGACAATTTGAGAGACCTGGAAGATAGGGGTTCGATTCAAGAACCTTTATCAGTTGCAAGTAGATGGCTGCGCAACAATGGCATGCAAGGTAGGAGAAGTGGTGAGCCGGGATGATGGCAAGCTGTGGCACCGAAGATTGGGCCACCTTCACCATGGAGCTTTGAAGATACTGCAACAGATTTCTACTGGGCTTCCTAAGGGCACTCTTGCGCAGTCAGATCAGTGCAAGGGGTGTACCTTGGGAAAATTTGTGAAAGCCACCTTTCACGAGAAGGATAGTTGCGCCACGACGATCCTTGAGAGAATCCATACAGACGTGTGTGGACCTTTCTCAGTAGCTTCGACAGCAAAGCACAAGTACTATGTGACCTTTGTTGATGATTTCTCTCGAAAGTGCTGGATCTTCTTCATGCCGAAGAAGAGCGATACATTCGCGAAGTTCTGTGAGTTTAAAGCACTGGTCGAGAAGGAGTCGGGGAAGAAGGTGATTGCTCTAAGGAGTGATAACGGTGGTGAATTCATCTCGGCTGAATTCAAGGAGTTCTGCAGCGCAGAAGGGATTCGGAGAGAGCTCATCGCACCCTATAACCCACAGCAGAACGGGGTGGCTGAGCGGAAGAACAGAACGATCGTGGGTGCTGCACGGGCGATGTTGCATGATCAGGGCCTACCCCTTCACTTGTGGGCTGAGGCATGCAATACTGCAGTGTATGTGCAGAACCGTTGTCCTCACAAGATACTTGGCATGAGTACACCGAAGGAGGCGTTTTCTGGCAAGAGGCCTGACATTTCTCATTTGAGGATTTTTGGCTCACCTGTCTACATGCATGTGACGAAGGACGCCAGAAAGAAGCTGGATCCGACCACAGAGGTTGGGATATTTGTGGGGTACACTGATACGCCCCACAACTATCGTGTGTATTTTCCAGACAGTCGCAAGACTGTTGTGCGACGGGATATCAAATTTCAGGAGGAGAAAGCCATGCAGTGTTCGCTCGAGAGGGAGCCACACTTGCATGTAGATGAGGAGCTATTAGTTCCTAAGGATGAGCTTCAGGATGTGGATCAGCCACAAGAGGAAGTTCATGGAGTGGAAGAGACCACTCATGCAACGCCAACCATCAGAGGGTGCAAGCGCACTACAGAAGCTGAGCGACTGGCTCAAGATGCAGAGAAGGTTGTAGGACCACCTACAGCACAGCGCAGACAGAGACATTCACCGGACCGGTACACTGGATACATGGCTCTTGTGAGCAAATGTGTCGTGACAGAGCCATCCTCTTTCGAGGAAGCTGTGGAGGACCCCGCATGGGTAGATGCCATGGTGGAAGAGTATGATTCTATTGTCAGAAACAGTGCATGGGAGATTGTCCCGCGACCGGAGGGGAAATCAATGGTGGGTTCGCGATGGATCTACAAAGTGAAGCAGGCGGCTGACGGGAGTGTGGAGAAGTACAAGGCAAGATTTGTTGCCCGTGGCTTCTCACAGATCGAGGGGATCGATTATGAGGATACCTTTGCACCTGTTGCAAGGTACTCTTCCATACGGACGATCCTAGCTCTCTCAGCGCAGATGGGATGGCACATCCATCAGATGGATGTGAAGACTGCGTTCCTCAATGGAGTTGTTGAGGAGGAGGTGTACATAGAGTAGCCTGAAGGTTTCGAGATCTTCAGCAGTGAGTCGCATGTTTGCCGACTCAAGAGAGCACTGTACGGGCTGAAGCAAGCACCTCGTGCTTGGCACACACGGATAGACAGTTATTTCACCAGACTTGGATTCTCCAAGAGTGAGGCGGATCCTAACCTGTACCATATTGTGGTGGAGGGGAAGTTTCTGATCATTGTACTTTATGTAGATGATCCGATTTTGACGGGTGATGAGCTGTTGATACTTTCATGCAAGGAGGATCTTGCTAGAGAGTTTGAGATGAAGGACTTGGGCCTCCTTCATTATTTCCTGGGATTGGAAATCTGGCAGCGCAGTGGTGGACTGTTTGTTTCTCAGGGTAAGTATGCCCGGGAGATATTGGAGAAGTTCAACATGCATGGCTGCAAGCCTGTTGATACTCCTCTTCCTGGAGGTTGGAGGAAGGAGGATGCTACTTCAGCGGAGGTAGTGGATGCCACTGTTTATCGACAGCTGGTGGGGTCGCTTATGTATCTGGTCAATACACGACCCGATATATGCTATGCTGTTAACCAGCTTTCGCAAGCTATGGTTAAGCCTACCAAGCTCTTCTGGAAGACAGGCAAGCATGTATTGCGTTATCTCAGTGGCACATCGGGATATGGACTGTGGTACAGACAGGAGGATGAGGTGAAGTTATGTGGCTTCACGGATGCAGATTGGGCAGGGAGCTCAACGGACCGAAAGAGAACATCTGGAGGGATCTTCAGTATCAGGTCGACAACAGTTTCCTGGTACAGCAGGAAGCAGAGATCCGTGGCACTCAGTTCCGCGGAGGCCGAGTACATGGCAACAAGCTTGGCTACATGCGAGGCTATTTGGATGAGGAAGATTCTGGTTGGGTTGTTCAGGTCGCATTTGGAGCCTACTGTTATTTATTGTGATAACCAGAGTTGCATTAAACTCTCAGATAATCCAGTATTTCATGATAGATCCAAACACATCGACATCAGGTACCATCATATCAGAGATTGTGTGCAGCGGAGAATCATGTTACTTTCATATATTCCCACGGAGGATCAGGATGTTGACATCTTGACGAAGGCGCTCACCAGGAGAAAATTCGAATACCACAGAGGCAGGATAGGGGTTGCAGATAATCCATATCTTGTTGAGAGGGAGTGTTGAAAATGCAACAAGATGATGGAGCTTAGTGAAATGAAATCGCCTTCACTAAGTGGGCCCGCAGGCTATTTTTGGCGCAAAGTCTATTTTTAGACTATGTCTATTTTTAGACATATGGAGCATGGTCTAGGAGTTGCAAGATGCTATTCTTGGATGATTGGTCGAGTTGGTAAAAATAGATGGACCTCTTATTTTAAACATTGGGCAGTTTCTATTTTTAGACTGCCAGGCTAAAAATAGAACAGTTGAATATTATTAGCTCTTAATAATATTTGGACTATAAACATTATCTTATCCTCTTGGCGCACTTCAGTTTGAGCTACGGATGTGGCCCATGCAGCTGACAAAGGAATTACACTATTCCTAGGGGTTTGGTTGAGCTATTGCATGGTTGACTTCAGTTAGACTCATGTGGCAAATTTTTGGTGGAGTTGATTGAGGAGTTGATGGAGTTGTGTTCGGTTTAACTTAGTTGAACTAGTTGTATTTAGTTTAAATGGCTAATACACTAGAGATGAGTGGTGTGAATTAATTATTAATTAATTCACTAATTATTAACTCATTATTCAACTAAAGAACACATCAGTTAACACCAGTGCATGGACAGTTCAGTGAAGACCAGTGGAAGAGATAGGTGAAAGAGCCGGTTTGCTATTAGTTGTGACATTAGTTGTGCATGAGATTGGAACAAGCATTGGAGGAGATTGCCAATGAGGATTGCACAGTTGGAGCTAGGGGGATTCGAACTTGGATCTCATCCATTACTCACTTGGATTGCGCAGTAGAGGCAGGCAAACAGTGGAGGAGTTTTGAACCCGTGACTTGTTCAAAACTGAGCTAGTTTGTGTGTAACTTTTGGAGATAGTACTGAGTACTTGTGAGGAGTATTGTGCTATGTATTTTTACATGTTCTCTTCCATTATAATATACAAAATAGCTGGGGGTTTTCAGCTATAAGCTTTCCCCATTACATACTGTGTTGAGATGTGTGCTTGATTATGTTTTAATGAGCGCATGCGACTGCTTTCTATTTCCGTATATTGATGATCAATTGTAGAAGAGGTTATGTGTTATGCATGAATTCGAATTAGTGTGTGACCAGGATAATCTCGGTGAATAAATCTTCATTATTCAGCAAATTTCTACATGGTTAACAGATCACCTTCATCAGCGTTAGAGGATAATACTCCACAAGAGGTATGGAATGGTAATAAATCCTCTCTTTCAAATCTGAGGGTATTTGGATGTGATGCATATGTACATGTTCCAAAGGAGAAAAGGACCAATTTGGAAAATAAATCTGAAAGATGCATCTTTATTGGTTATAAGGATGGTTTAAAAGGTTACAAGCTTTGGAACCCAGAAACAAGGAAGGTAGTGTACAGTTGAGATGTGGTGTTTAGAGAGGTGAAAGATGTTATTAAACATGAAGTCCTACCGAAGGAACTTGAGAATATAGGGTTTGAGCTAAATGAGGATGAATCAGACTCTACAATAGAAGAATACTTAGAAGAGGAAGAGCCACAAACTCCAGCTGTGAGAAGATCAGTTCGGGAAAGAAGACAACCAGAAAGGTTTAGTCCATCTGCTTTGTATTCGAATTTTGCTTTAACTATCACTAATGATGATCCTAGAACTGTCAGGGAGGTAGTGGATTCAAAGGATGGAAAACTCTAGAAGGAGGCCATGGTTGATGAAATGGCATCCTTGCAAAATAATGAGGCATGGGATCTGGTGGAGTTGATGGCTGGAAGGAAGCCCATGGGGAGAAATTGGGTATTTAAGAAGAAGATCAATGTAGAAGGCAAGGTGGAGAAATACAAAGCTCGGTTGGTAGCAAAAGGTTATTCCTAGGTGCCGAGAATTGATTTTCGTGATATTTTTTCTCCTGTTGCCAAGGTTACTTCTATTATATTACTTTTATCTATTGTTGCTGCATTTGATTTTGAGGTAGAACAGATGGATGTGAAGACACCATTTCTTCACGAGGATCTAGAAGGGGAGATCTACATGAAGCAAATTGAAGGCTTTATGGTGAAGGGTAAGAAATAACTTGTATGCAAGTTAACAAAAGTCACTGTATTAGTTAAAAAAATCACCAAGGATGTGGTATCAGAAATTTTATACCTATATACGGTGACTTGGCGTCACCAGAAGCAAAGAGGATCACTGTGTTTATTTTAAATTAATTGGTGGCCGTGTTATTTATTTGGTCTTGTATGTGGATGATCTATTGCTGATTGGAAATGACAAATAAATTATCCAATATTTGAAGACCCAATTGTTCTCCAAATTCAACATGAAGGATTTTGGTGCTGCAAACTATATTTTGGGCATGGAAATTAAGAGAGATTGGGCAAAGAGGAAGCTCTAGTTAAACCAGAGGAAGTATGTCGAGACTATATTGTAGAGGTTCAATATGCAGGATAGTAAAACAATGAAGGTTCCTATTCCTGTAGGTGTAAATATATATGCTGAACAGTGTCCCAAGGCACACAAAGAAGAGGAGGATATGTCCCGTGTTGCATATGCAAGTGCAGTGGGTAGACTGATGTATGGAATGGTCTGTACTAGACCAGAAATTTCACATGTAGTGGGATTATTGAGCAGGTTTATGTCAAAAACAAGGAAGGAGCACTGGACAATAGTGAAGTGGGCTTTCAGAAATTTGCGTGGCACTTGTGATTATGGTTTGTGCTACCAGGGAAGACCAGGATTGAACAGAGTTTTGGAAAACTGTGGTTTTGTTGATGCAGACTGGGCTGGAGATTTGGACCAAATAAGATCTACAAGTGGGTATGTGTTTAGCCTATTTGGAGGTGCAGTTAGTTGGATCAGTAAAAGATAGTTTGTAGTGGCTCTTTCAACTATAGAGGCAGAATACATGGCAGCCACTCATGCAAGCAAGGAAGCAGTTTGGTTGCAAAGATTGTGTTCAAGTATGGGGTTGGTGCAACGAGCTATAAGGATAGACTGTGATAGCCAAAGTGAATTTTCTTGGCTAAGAACCCTGCTTATCATTCAAATACAAAGCACATTGATGTTCAATATCACTTTGTGAGAGATATGGTTGAGGATAAAAGGGAGTTATTGGTAAAGGTGGACACTTTGAAGAATGTTGTAGATGAATTGACGAAGTCTATGAGCACTTAGAAGTTCTCTTGGTGTAGAGAAACAATGGGTTTTGCAGATTTGGAATAATGACTAAGCTCTCTTGTAGTCCCTCGCGAAAAGAAAACAACAAGTGGGAGAATGTTGGGTATGTGTTATATTATTTCCATGATTAGTTGCACGCGCCGGGGGGGGGTGGTGGTCACAGCGGGGGAGATGACCATCCTTGTAAGTTGGGCCGAGTGCAGCAAGGGGGGTGGCAGCCCCCCTTGTCTGGAAAATTTTTTTGGACCCTATTTTTTGGTGGGCAAACCTGCCCATGGTTTTATGCATGGGTTTGCACATGGTTTTGGGGCATGATGGTTTTCGACCCCTGGTATTTTGTAGATCCGGTCAAGGGAACTACGATTATGTTCTAATCCAGGGTTAATGGATTGGTGTTTATGAATTCTTAAACATGTATATATATGTGTTGTAACACTAAAAGGAATATAATGAAAAATCAAGCTGATAGTCCCAATTTGGGATCCGGGGGGAAATCTCTGTGTATATCTGTTTTATGTTTTATTCTCTCGCTACTGTTTATTTTATTTTTTTAATATTCGTTTGCAGATAATTTCTGTACAGGGTTAAAACCTACAGCTAGGTGGTACACTTCTAGGTTGCAAATGAATAACAAGGCCATGATCTAGAACAAGTGGAAAACCCTTTTGCATATCTTCAAATCCTTGGAATTATTTTCAATAAATTTTTAGAGTTCCGTTGGAGTAAAGGATTTATATATGTTTGAATATTCAATGAAAAAAATGCTGCAATTACATTGTGGTGTGGTGCATTTTAAAGTAATTTTTCATGTCACTAGAGTTTATCACTCTAGAGGGTTTCCATTTGATACATATAAGCTTAATTTCCTTGCCTTTTAAGGAAAATATGATGAAAAGATCTTGAAATTTAAGGGAAAACATTCCCAATGATTGTAACTGTTGGAACCCTAATACAACATTCAATAAATACTCCCTTATGTTCAACTTAATACTATGGCACTTAACTAAAAGTTTATGGTACCTCCATTTGCAATCATTACTTGAATTTCCAATGCTTGATATACAAAGCAATCGAGATGTTTTTAGAATTTTCAATTGATGAAGTTATGGGTACTACTTGAATCAATCAACATTTTTACCTTTTCCTTTTTCATATATCATTGTTTCTTGAGGGTTTTTGGAGTGTTGATGTTGGCTACTGCATGACAAGATATTGCTGAAGCAGTCTCCCCTAGCTTTAGATATGGTGACAATTCCAATTCTTCATCTTCTTCTCTTTATAATACATGTAGAATAATTTTTTATCGACGCATTTATTCCCCTTGTTGTACTTGTTGTCACGATTGAAACATAGTCCCTTTCCTCTTCTTTGATCCATTTTCCAAGCTCTCAACCTTGTTGGTTGAGTGATGTTAGGAGAGGGAGCATGAATTTCTCTATAGTTTTTAGCGAACAATATTTAGTAGCCATATTTTTTACTTTCAACTTTTATTTCCAAACTGAAAGCATGCTCTAGGGATGTAGGTTCAAAGAGACACACCACATGTTGGATTCTTTCATTTAAAGTTCCCACAATGATATTTGATGAATTATCCTTTGAAATGTCCTTTACCCTAAAACTCAACTTCTGGAATTATTAGTTGTACTGTATAATTGGACCCTTTTTCCAAAGATTTACCAATTGACTAAATAATGTATTAATATTAATATCCTCAGAATATGCTATCATTTTATTTATAAAAATGGACCAAGATATAATAAAATCCTTTTTCCTTTCACAAATCCATTAATACCATGTAAACTGATATTGTTCTAAATAAATTGATGCCACATTTACCTTTTTAAATTAGGATGTCTCTTAGTGTATATTAAAGTATTGCTTCATCCATAATATTCATTTTATAGGATTTTTACCATCAAAATTCCTCATATCGATCTTCAGAGTGAAGTTTTTCCTCAGTGTTAACTTGAAGCCATGATGTTGTGGATCTTAGATTGAAAATTATGATTGTGGTTTTGTGATTTAATATTTGTGCTCTCCAATTGTGATAAATAATCCGCATATGTGATTTAATGTCTACATAATTTTTCTCCTTATTTCATGATTTGATGGGATCTCCGTATCATTTTTAGAAAGCCTCCCCAAGAGAATATTTTCCATGGAGTTGATGGATTTTTGTATTTCTTCCTTGTTTCCCTCCATATTTTGCTCCATATTTTTATTTATCCTTGCAGATGTGATAGCTAAATTTCAAACTTAGATACATGGTACTACACATCTTATATTTTTTCATGAGTCATGGATCAATTTACTGGAGGTTTAAATGGTGAAGTAACTTTTGAAGCAGTCTTAGGAGCTATGTGTGTAAAAAACAATGCTCCTCTTTTTACTATTTACAACACATTTTGAGTCACTAAAGATATATATTTTAATCAAAAGGTATGTCGATCATAACTTATGTAATTTTATAAAACCATAGAGGTAAAGCCACATAGAGACCTTGAGTTTTGAGGGAGATCCTCTAATGTCTAAGTGGGAGGATTTCAAAACCCTCATAAAGTCACAAAATTTTTCCCTATCGAGTATGTAGAGAAACAGTGGATCCACTGACATTGATTTAGGTAGATGTAGGGGAAAATTACACAAGAGTACACCATAAAGTTTAGAAAGATGGCCATAATGCTAGGTATCCCCCTAAAGAACCCAGACGTAATCCTCAAGTATTTGGGGGGTTAACATAGAAATTTGCAGAAACAAGTGATGTTTTTCAAGCCTGGATCAGTGGATGGGGATTATGTACAAGCACAATACCTAGAGAACACAGGCCAACATAAAGCATAATCAAGTGTGTCGAAGAAGAAGGAGCACCAAGATTTTTTTAAGGAGGGGATTAAGAAGTGGAAACTGAGAAAATATAAAAAGACAATAGCCATAACACAATAGTGAAAATATGCCAACAAACACTGGAACCATTGTCATACATAGGAGAAGTGTTGAAAGTTGCATCTAGAGCTTAACCCGAAGAAAAAAAAGAAAGATAATAAGAAGAAGAATCTCATGGACATTGATTCAAGCAACCATGTTTAAAGTAGCTTGTATATGGATTAGAAGATCATATGTATGTCAATGCATAAGGAGGTGAATCTGAGTAGACTTTAGCAACATGAAGAGAATGAAAATACTAGACTCTTACATAAAAAGATACAGGTTGAAAAGACCAAGATTGAAGCTCTGTTCGACTTAGATCACAAGAAAATGTCATAGGAGTAGAGCTGGTCAAAAATTTAGGATTGGAAGTTTGTGATCATCCAATCTCATATCCATTGCGGTGGGTAAATGAGGATGCAAAAATAAAGGTAAGAAAATAGTGCAAAATCATATTTGCTATCAGTTTTGATTTTATTAATGAAGTAAACCTAGATGTTGTTCCCTTACTATATGTAGAGTGGTGTTTGGAATTTCTTTTATGTACATGTGAGATTAAATCTTCATGCGAATAGCCAACCAATATTTCCTTGTTACGAAGGAAAATTTTTCACCATCAACGCGCACAAAGGCAAGTAAAAAATTTTGTGTTGATATGTGCCAACCAAGCTATGAAGCTAATCAGTTCTAGCAAGAAGTATGTTTTTCAGTTCTTAAGAGAAAATTAGTTTGTATAAGAGTTATTGAGAATAAAGACATCCTTGGAGAGGTGTACTAAGAAATATAAATGATAACTAGAAGAGTTTATATAGGAATACATGGATGTATTCTAGGATCCTAAATGGCTATGACCCAAGAGGGTTGTGGAGCATGAGATTCGACTATTTCTATACTCCCCATTTCCAAACATTAGAGTATCTAGGTAGTCTATTATAAAAGTAAGTGAGGTGAAGAAACAATTGCAACAACTATTGGAACAGGGTGTCGTTCAATCGAGTACATCACCATGTGGGTCACTCATCATCATTGGGACAAATAAGGATGGGACTTGGGGAATGTCTATAGATTACAGGGCTTTGAACAAAATTATGCTAAAGAACAAGTACCCCCTACCTAGAATATATGACCTATTAAACCAACTGTAGCAAGTGAAATACTTCACCACATTGGACTTAAAGTCTGGATATCACTAGGTTCAAGTCAAAGAATAAGATACTTGTAATACCACCTTCAAAACTAGGTAAGGTTTGCATGAGTATTCAGTCATGCCATTTGGCCCATGCAATATGCGAAATTTTCCTTGAAATGCAACAACTGGAATTAATTCTTCTAACTGATTAAAATTGTGCAATTTATTTTGTTATGAAAAAATCATGAATTAATCACACTGTAATTTATTTACAATAAAAACATTGAGGAAAATGGAATTCTAGAAACTAAGAAATATAGAGCACACACACAAAAAATATGACATTGTTATTTTGGGACAATTATCCTCGGAAAAACCCAATGTGAGAAAGTTGGTGCAACATATGAGGGTTTTATTATTATGCAACAGTAAAATTTTGAGTATAATCTAGATGCCTAAAACTGTAAATCCTCCATAATATAAACTAGCCACAAAAATTAGTGAGACAAATCCTGCCTCATCTGACACTGATCCAGATCCAAATTTGGGAAAAAATGGGCTTCTCAAAACCCCTGTGTTAGCCTCTGCATAGATGCACACACACTGCCTGGAATATGCTCTGATTAATTTATCCAACCCAACATAGCCTATGATAATGACTCTCTAGCCTTTCCGAAATTTCTCCAAGCCTCCAACAACTAAATCGACCGTCACTCCATATCAATCGAACTCTTCCTCTAAAGCTACCTACGTAGCCTCACTGAGGAAAAATCGACCCTCCTATAACTGACTCTATGGAACTGGAATCTCCTACGGAATCACTGTCTCTACCCCTCACTGACTTTGTGTCTCTTGTCTGGCTTGAATTATTCTATGTCAAATCACTTCAACTGGTACTAGACCTCAAGTGTATCTCACTCCAACCCCATTGACCACCTCTTATAATCTCTTGTTGGCGAACCAACGACTATGATTAAGTCCTCATCAACGAATAAGATCATCTGTGGGTTGATTCATGTGAGTTTCTGGAGAAATATCACCTTTCTCAATTAATTCATATTAATTAATCATTTTCCCTAAGTTAGACTTAGGAAAAAAATTAATTACTGAGTAATTAACTTAATTGAGCCATCTCTAGGTGTTTTCTCCTGAATTTTTTTCTGGGTTCTGGATTTCTTGTGTTTTTTAATCTCTATGATCAAAATCGAGACTAGAAAACTTGTCTAATGCTACCCATCCATCAAAAAATAACACTCCCTCTCAATGAGGAAGGTGTTCTAGACGATCTCATATTATCCTCCCATACACGTTGTTGATGTATGACAATTATGAAAACCTTCCACTACCTACCAAGCCACTACACAAATTTGATTCATCTGCCACTCTAAGCTGAACCAACCTGCATCTACACTGCTGCTGATACCACACTGTACACCATGTATTGTTACCAACTCTTCTGTGCGCTGCAACTGATCTCATGTTGCTGTTGTAACTACTGCAACTACTGCAACTAATAACTAAATTATTTGAGTCAACTGTGCCATTCGAGTTGCTCTGCAACTGCTTCTTAAGTCTCTAACTGCTACTATCCTCTGCATGGTATACTAAGTAAATGTCTGCGTTGTAGCTGATTTGAGCTCCACAACATCTGACTGCAACTAGCACAACAACTGTCCCCTAATATCTGACTGCGCCATCCTCAACATTGATCCATCTATTAATGAATACCATGGGACCTTGTAGAAAGGGTATTGATCCAAGAGGAAAAACCTTCCCTATGTTAAACACCTATATGATGCTCAACACTTATTTGATGCACTCCTCGAAGGATCCTTCCTAGCTTTATGCAACTTTGAAGTCTAGAGCTCAATGTTTCCCCACCTCTCCCCTAGAGGTATAACTGCATACAAAGCGATTATTCCTCCAACCTGGAGGAAAACTGGTCAATCTCTGCCGAAGCTACTGCCTACTCCTACTTATCCTTCTTATCCTTCTTCCATTAAGGACATTGGGTACTGTAGTGACCAAACTCACCACACCTGAAGCATTTGATATTTTACATATCCTTCTTCTTCTTTTCTCCTCCCTATGAGCCTTGTCCCTGATTGGGACCTTTCTTTGCCTTTCACTTCGATGCAAGGGCTATGTTCTCCTCCTCCTTCACACTCTTTGATCCTCTACTACTACCACTGAGACTACTCTTAGCTAGAGCAAGTCGCATCTCCTCCTGCATTAAATCTTCCCACAATTGATCACAACCTAGTAGCTGATATCGTCCAGTGATGCCTTGGATGAAAGTATCCCACTCCTTGGTGAAATCGTTGATATCTACATGCACCAGCTTAACCTCTTGAGGCATCTCTTCTGTTGCAGCAAGCTTATTCTGGATATCTTGAATCCTGGTAAGGTAGGGCGTAAATCCTCTCTACTTCATCCTAGAGATTCTCAGTTTTTCCTTCAAGAACATCTTATTATTCTCGAAAGGATTCTGGTAGAGTGCTACAAGAGCATCCCACATATCTTTGGATGTATTCTTAACCATAATGTGTGAGAATTCATGATCTCAAACTCCATCAAGAATCAACGACTTCGCCTTGGACATCTCCTTATTATAATTCTCTAGTTGATGTGGGTATGTCAGTATGGCTACAACTCTCTCTACATACGTCCTAAGACCATGCTCATCTGACAAGAAAAGCATCCTCGATTTCCAGATACAATAATTTGAGGCTCCATCTAGCATATCCTGATCTCAAAGTCTTGCTGAGATCATTTTCTGCAAAACTCACAATTGGAAAATAAACATGAATCTCCTCCTCTCCTGCTTGGATACATGCTTTGGAATTTGCATTCCTTTATGGAATGTGCAATACTGCCTACTGGTTCCACCTCTGCAGCTAGAATTTTTAGATTTATTCATGACTAAAATTGGAAACCCTTTGAGAGAAATCCCTCGGTGTGTATAATTTCTCTTCCACCCGACATTGATTATGCTCTGCAAAATTGTTGCTAATCAACTGAGCCTATATCTACTCTGAAAATTCACTGATCTACTTCATCGGAACTGCTTCCCGACTTCACCACTTCATGTTGGAACTGCAATTGGGATCTGTGAATTTTCCTGCCACCTGCACTGGAAAATCAACCCCTCTGCCCAGCAGCTCGAACTTCCTAGCTTTCTTTGTGCAAATGTAGAGAAATTATACTGCTGATCCCTACGAATTTCTCCATTTTTGTCTTTGATCTGTGAAATATGCTTTGATACCATGTGAATTTTTTTTTTAAGATGCAACAATTAGAATTAATTCTTCTAACTGATTTAAGTTATGTAGTTTATTTTGGTACAAAAAAATAACGAATTAATCACACTGCAATTTATTCACAATAAAAACACCGTGGAAAATAAAATGATAGAAATTGAGAAATACAAAGCAGACACACAAATGTATGACACTGTTATTTTAGACAATTGTCCCTGGAAAAATTCAATGCGAGAAAATCAGTGCAACAGATGAGGGTTTTCTTATTATGCAACAGTGAAATTTTGAGTACAATATAGATGCCCAAAATTGGCAATCCTACACAAAATAAACTAGCCACAAAAATAAGTGAGACAAATATTTCCTCACTTGACACTATTCTAGGTCCAGATTTGGTACAAACTGGGCTACTAAAAACCCCCGCGTTAGCCTATGCGAAGTCCTTGTTGGAGCTGGGATCCCCACTAAGTAAGAAGCAAGGAAAGACTCCACAGATCAAAGAGTGGAGCGTGCATCACAGAGTCTATTTTGAGTCATAGGGGCTTTGGGGTGGGTCAAATCCCCTTATTATGTAATGGGATGGGATATTTTGTAAACGTTGGATTCCACCCATGGTTTTGGACCATGGTATCGTACATGCCAAATATATACAAGGATTCTAGATAGAAGTCACAGGCATAAAAAGTAGAAGTTGATGAAATGAATTTAGATGTCATATTGTTTTGAGTTAGAGTCTGTTTTGGGTTAGAGGAAAAGGCTCCTGCAACTGTGTGCACGGAGACCTTATGAAGTCCACAACTGTGTGCACAGGGTGGAAAGTGGATGTGTGAGAATGATCTTCATGTTAATGAAAGAACTATTGAGAACATATGAGTCATATTGATGCATTTGCATTTTGCTTACTATTTATGATTATCTATGCTGAATAAGGGTTTTGATCTATAACTGAATAATGCAGTCTTGTTTATGGTTATTTAATTTATTTAATGAATAACTAAGTAGGATCGCGCAGTCTTTAGTAAGTTCAACATATGTGTTGAACAATGCCTATAATATAGATAGATTTGATTTGTGAAGAGATGATAAGAAGGAAAAGCCCTAAATCCACAGTCTAGGGTCCCTATGGATGTAGAAACCTAGTTCTAGAATCACCCTATATTGCCTCAGGTGAGACTTTTATGTACACAAACAAGTTGTTGCTGAAAGGGATGGTAATAGTGGTTTTTGTTGGACTGCGCAGTCACATTGAACCTGGTTCTAGACCCCATCAAGCCAACAAATGGTTCCGTTGTTGGGACCAGGATTTGACTGAGGGATTGTTGGATGTGGAATCCATCTAAGGAAGATTTTGAAAATTGGGTTGATAAAAAAGAACGTGAATTTGTTGTGCAAGAAAACAGAAGTCCACACATCTCTATTGAACATCTAGAGAAAAAGACCACGATGAACGCTGAATTCAAGCAGCCAAAGTCACAATCCCTATGTATCACAGAGATCAAAGAAATTAAGCAGCTGACTACCAAGTCCATATGGGAGGTAGATCAGAGATTTAAAAAGTTGTTGAGCCAAATTAGTTTGAAAATCTCGGATGAAAAACATAGAGAATGATTCATTGCTGCATTGTTTCCTCATATCAGACTGCCATTGTCTCAACAGAATATTGCAACTCAGGCTGAAGCGCTGGAGATTGCGATGAAGCTGAAACATCACCCGTAGCTGATACAAGCATAGGAGTGCAATAGATTCAAACTCAGTTGGCGAGATTGCATATGGAGCTCCAGGATCTAAGAAGGGAAAGGAGGTTCTCCCAGAGATGAGAATGAAGGTCTGGTGTATCAAATGCAAAGAGGAGGGTCAATATAAAGAACAATGCCCTGTTTATAGAGACTATTTGAACGCTGGGATGCAAAGTCCCCTTAATATTGGATCAAGTGCAGGGCCAAGTGTAGTGCCTACTGTATGGTTTAGCCTCTGCGAAGTTGCAAGCTAGCATTCCACAAAATTTGGTCATCTATTGTAGAAAATTTTCAGATCACCAAAGAAATTGTTCTATAACTTATGTAGTTTGGTAGGGCATGATGAAAAACATTGTAAGAGATATGACCTGATGATGCAGAACAATCCTGGTGCATATCAGATGCAGGTAGAAGGGCATGAAGCTTTGGGTTCGCGAACCACACGAGGAGGTTTCCTAGGCCGAGGAGGAGGCACAGGTCGTGGACGAGGTCAGATCATATGCTACAACTGTGGACAGACTGGACATTTTTCTAGGGATTGTCAGAATCCCACTATAGTTTCCTGTAAGTATTGTCAATAATTTAGTTATGAAGTCAAATATTGTTCGATTTTGTTCATGCAACCAGCAGCCAAATCAGAATATACAAATGATGAGGGTTGAACCACACAGCGCATATCTAAGCATTAAAGTAGCAATGCGCAATGGTGTGAATACCAGAGGAGACTGCACAGAAGGAAGAAAGGATGCGATGGAGACATAGGTTAGGAAAGCTGAAGATAAAAATGTTGGCTTCAATATATAGTGTGAGAAAGAGACATTCATGGAAGAAAGGAAGACATTTATGAATCCTAAAGCTTCACCACCTACCACACATAGAAAATTGTTTCCATTGGATAACAAGCCTAATGAGAAAACTGAAGTAAAGGAAGGGGATTGGTCTATCTTGGCGTCCTTCTGGCAGACATGTATGAAATTTCTGAGGGAACAAAGGGCTCTAGAAGGGTTGAAGGAACTAATAGATAACTGTTTTGGCAAGGAAGGTTTGTAGTTGGAACAATGTGCAGTAAACAAAGTATACAAGAACAAGAAAAGAACTAGATGGGAGATGCGGTTGACTGCACATATTGGAGAATATGAGATGGATCAAGTCATTTTGGATCTAGGATCAGATGCCAACATTCTTCCAAAGCAGACATGGGAGCGGATGGGAAGGCCTAAATTGCAATGGTCTCCAATTCAACTACAGATGGAAAATCGACTTCAGATCATTCCTATGGGGCGATTGCAAAGGATTAGCATAGGTATTGATGGTGCTGGCGTGTTGGTCGACATCGAAGTGATTGAGATCATTGATGATAGTAACCCATATCCTACACTGTTGGGGTTTGACTAGGATTATGACATATACGCTATAATCAACCTGAAGAAGAGGTAGATGATTTTTGAACAGAATGGCCACCCAAATTGTTGTGCCATTAGATCCTTCCGAAGGTGCACACTATACTGAACTTGTCTAGCACGAGGACGAGGATGTTGAGATTGATCAAATATATAAGCTTACTGCACAGGATGAAGATTGGATTAATCCCATTACATATAGTAGAATATGTTGGGAGCATGATAGTTCATGCATTTGAGATTCTGATGAAGAGATGGAGCATTGGAATAATCATTTTGCATGAGATAACTACTAAGCGTTGTAATAGGGTTACAAAATCTCTGCGCTGTGTCAGATTAGAAGTACGCGATTTAGCTTTTTCTGATGGATCGGGGAATCTGGTCTTATTTTTGGAGGAATTTGAGCAAAAGGTACATGAGGACCAGAGATACGAAGCTTTGGACTTCGCAGTGAGTTCTATCCCATCCCTATGGTGGGGCGCGCACATGGCAAGTTTCAGAGGATGGAAAGAGTTTTGCAAGATGAGAAGGCTTAGACTTGGTCAGGTTGATGCGAAGATCATGGAGAGGTATGATGGTTAGAAGGATCCTCATAAGAACTTGACTCAATGGATTGAAGCTTGGGGCGCCGAACCTCAGACAGAATGGGTGCACATGTTATGTCACTCATTGGATACAATACCTCAGCAATGGTATCTTGAAACAGAGTTGCACCATGGAACCGTGGATTGGGATGAGATGACATATGGGTTCTTATTAACATATAGCTTCACTGATGGTTGGGTGTGAATTAATGAGGCTCTTCAAGGAGTGAAAGTAGGATTATTTCATATTACTAAGGAGCCAAGGACTCTGGTACGAATTGACTGGGCTGTGCAGTTGGCATAGGCCCATGAATGTTACAATTTGACCATGGAGGAAGGGGAGGAGGATCTATGCAACATTCATATCCCTGAGTCTGAAGGACATCACATGGTTGCAATGCCCGAGATAGGAATGCCGGATGTAGCACAATTGGTCAGGACGCAACAGGTCAACATAGGCTCAGAGGTAGAGCCCGAGTTTACCAAGATAGGGGACTATTGGGATGATGACACAATTAGCAAGGTCACTGAGCTGCTACATGAATACCCATATTTGTTTCCTACAAAATTATTAGAATTAAAAGGCATTGTGGGTGATCTAGGAGTAATGCACATCACTTTGAAGCCTGATGCAAAACCAGTTAAGCAACACCCATATCATTTGAACCCAAAGTACAAGGAGAAAGTGAGGGAAGAATTCGAAAAAATGCTTGATGTTGGCATCATTTAACCAATCGAGGATTTTGAGTGGGTTAGCCCTATGGTGGTCTAAGAGAAGAATACTAAAGGAGAGATAAGGATTTGTCTTGATCTTTGCAAGCTGAATGATGCATGTGTCCATGATATGTTTCCCACTCCATTCACTGATAACGTTTTAGAGAATTTTGGTGGGCAGGAAGCCTACTCATTTATAGATGGATTCTCTTGGTATCATCAGATCAGGTTGTGCCAGAAGACAGGAGTAAGACCACCTTTGCTACTGAGTGGGGGTCCTTTCAGAATGCTGTCATGTGTTTTGGGTTGAAGAACACACCAGCTGTATTTTCTAGGGTTGTTATTGCAGCTTTCAAAGAATATATCAAAAAATTCTTGTAAGTATATTTTGATGACTATAAATTATTTGGCCTATTAAAGAAGCATGTATCTAGTATGTGCTTGATGTTGGATATCTGCAGGAAGTATCAGATCTCCTTAAACCTGAAGAAGTGAATTTTACACGTACCATATGGTATTTTTTTGGGACACATTGTGTTAAAACAGGGATTGACGGTAGACCCTGCGAAGATTGTAGTAATTATCAGTTTGGAACCCCCAACAAATGTAAAACAGCTAAGCGTGACACTCAGACATACATGCTATTACAGGAAGTTCATTAAGGCGTATGTGCAGATTACTGTGCCCATGGATAAGTTATTGAATAAGGTTTTCAAGTTCTACTGGGATGACGATTGTCAGCAGAGTTTTGATATACTAAAGGAAAAAATAGTAACTGCGCCTATTGTTGTCTTCCCCAATTGGAAGAAGATATTTCATGTACATGTTTGCATCCTACATAACCCTAGGAGTTGTTTCAGCACAATCCGAAGAAGGAGATATTGATCACCCTGTAGCCTTTGCAAGTAGTAAGTTGTCTAAAGCAGAGAGGAAATAATCCACCACAAAGAGTGAAGGGTTGCAAATGATATATGTGCTGCAAAAATACAGGCACTATCTGTTGGGGGTGCACTTCAAAATGTTCATGGATCATTCTGCTTTGAAGTACCTGGTCAACAAGCCTGTGTTGGGGGGGAAGATTTGTCGATGGTTACTGTTGTTCCAAGAATATGATTTCGAGGTAATTGTCAAGCCAGGCCATTTGACTGCTGGACCAGACCATATATCCAGGATTGAGACAGGGGAGGAACTAACAAATATTGAGGAAGGATTACCTGAAGCACAGTTTTTCACTATCAAGGTTGCAGATGAGCATTTCCTATATATCATTTAGTTTCTCTCAACAAGAATCACACCTGTAGAATACACTACACAATAGAAGAAGGAGCTGGTCGTAAGGGAGGCATATTTTACTCTGATTGTAGGACACCTGTATAAAATGGGGGATGATGAAATTCTGAGAAGATATATTCTCGAGCATGAATGACACAACATACTGGTTGATGCACATGACAAAGTCGTTGGAGTTCACTACGTAGGAAAAGCTACTGCACAAAATATTCTCCACCCCAGATAATGGTGGCCTAAGGTACATAAAGATTCAAAGGAGTATTGTAGCACATGCTTTGTTTATCAAAGGACTGGAAGACCTTCACGAAGGGATGAAATGGTGTTGCACCCCCAAGTCACGTTGCAAGCTTTCGATAAATTGGCGATTGAATTTGTAGGACCAATCAATCCTCCAGGAAAGAAAATAGGCACGTGATACATTATTACTGTGACTAATTACCTCACTTAATGGGATGGGGTGCAACCAGTAAAGAATTGTACTATGAACACAATAATAAAATTCATTTTTGAGCATATTGTGTCATGATTTGGTTGTCCAAAAATTTTGATGAGCGACCGGGGTATGCATTTCCAGAATAGCACTATCGAGGCCCTGACTGAAGAATTCAAAGTCAGTCACCATAGGATTACGCCATACCACCCCAGGCCAATGGAACAGTATAAGCTTTCAACAAAATATTGTAGAATGCGCTAACAAAAGTATGCAATGTTAACATAAATGACTGGGATATGTGCATTCCTGCTGTTTTATGGGCCTACCATAATTACCTATAAGAAGTTGATAGGTCAGACCCCCTTCCGACTAGTGTATGGCCAGTAAGCAGTTATGCCAATGGAGTATATCATACCTAGTCTTCGCATCGCAACAATGACGAATATGGCAGACAATGACAATATGGAGCAGAGATTGGTGCAACTACTCGAGTTGGAAGAGGATCGGTTCGTCGTTGGATTTCATCAGCAAGTTCAGAAGGAAAGAGAGAAGGCTTGGCATGATCGACACATTAAGCAAAAGATGTTCAAATATGGGGATCTAGTTTTGTTGCATAACATAAAGTTTGAAAAGTTCATAGGAAAACTACAAATGAACTAGCTAGGGCTGTATATTGTCTGAGAGGTGACAGAAGGAGGCGCAGTCCATCTCACAAAGCTGAATGGCTATTTTTTCCCTAGTTGTATTAACAGTAGCCGCTTAAAGTTATACAAATACGCATCCATCCCTGGTAGTTCGCAATGACTATATGGACTGCGTAGAGTCTTGATGCTCCATGCCGCTGTCTAGGGACATGAGAATTTAGCGAGGTTGCAAACACAAGCGAGCGTGAATCAAGTGAGCAAGGTTCCGAAATATGGAAGAAAAGTAGTGCGCTGAAGTAGTTCCTCAGTTGAAGGATTCCTTGAGCGAAATCAAAGAAAATATATATGGCACACCAGATTTGTGACTCGGGACAAGTCACAATTTTGTTTTGGGGGCCTGTTGGAGATGGGATCCCCACAAAGTAAGAAGCAAGGAAAGACTTTATAGATCGAGGAGTGGAGCGCACAACGCAGAGTCTATTTTGAGTCATATGGGCTTTGGGGTGGGTCAAATCCCATTATCATGTAATGGGATTAGATATTTTGTAAACGTTGGACTTCACCCATGGTTTTGGACCATGGTATTGTAATTTCCAAATTTATATAAGGAGTCTAGAT
This sequence comes from Pinus albicaulis, assembly GCA_034641835.2. Lineage (NCBI taxonomy): Eukaryota > Viridiplantae > Streptophyta > Pinopsida > Pinales > Pinaceae > Pinus > Pinus albicaulis. Next base: position 985,867,767 of record CM076580.1, on the reverse strand, counting down.
AGAATTCATAGGAAGAAAAAGTAGAAGTTGGTGAAATGCATTTAGATGTCAGATTGTTTTGAGTTAGAGTCTATTTTGGGTTAGAGGAAAAGGCTCCTGTAGCTGTGTGCACGGAGACCTTATGAAGTCTACAATTGTGTGCGCAGGGTGGAAAGTGGATGTATGAGAAGGATCTTGCTGTTAATGAAAGAAATATTGAGAAGATATGAGTTATATTGATGCATTTTCATTTTGATTACTATTTATGATTATCTATGCCGAATAAGGGTTTTGATTTGTAACTAAATAATGCATTCTTGTTTATGGTTATTTACTTTATTTAATGCATAACTAAGTAAGATCGCGTAGTCTTTAGTAAGTTCAACAGATGTGTTGAACAACGCCTTTAGTATTGATATATTTGATTTGCGAAGAGATGATAAGAAGGAAAAGACCTAAATCCATAATCTAGTGTCCCTCTGGATGCAGAAACCTAGTTCCCTATATTGCCTCAGGTGAGACTTCGATCTGTGCAAACATGTCGTTGCCGAAAGTGCTGATAATAGTGGGTTTTGTTGGACTGCGGAGTCACATCGAACCTAGTTCTAGACCCCATGAAGCCAACAATCCCTCATATGCACTACTTAGAAGCTTCTTTGGTCAAGCTATCCATCCCAACTTGGCTTCTAAGAATGACTCGCTAGCCCTTCTAGAATTTCTCCTAGCCTCCAACAATTGAATCGACCCTCACTCCAGCTGAATCGAACTCTTCCTCTAAAGTTGCCTACATAGTCCCTGCACAACCTCACTAAGGAAGGCCCAACCCTCTTGTAACTAACCCTCCAACATCACTTCTGCATCTCCTCTCTAGCTCAAATTCTTCTCTATTAAATCACTGCAACTGGGAAGCTCGATTTTGCCAAGGAACTCGACCTCGAGTGTATCTCACTCCAACCCCATCGACCTCCTCTTATAATCTCTCATTAATGACCATGATTTAGTCCTCATCAATGGATAAGATCATATCTGAGTCAAATCATATGATTTTCTATAGAAATATCACCTTTCTCAATTAATTCTTGTTAATTAATCATTTTCCCCAAGTTAGATTTAGGAAAAAATTAATTACTGATTAATTTACTTAATTGAGCCATCTTTACATGTTTTGTCCTGAAATGTTTTCTGGGTTTTTGAGTTCTTGTGTTTCTAATCCTCTTTGGCCAAATTTGAGACTACAACACAAATCCAATGGTACCCAACCATAAAAAAACTAACACAATGCACTAAATACATTTATGAGTTAATGAATGATATATTGTAACCTTTTATCAATTCATTTGTTATTGTCTATTTGGATAATATACTAGTACACAGTGCTTCTTGGGAATAACACATATCACATTTAATGCAAGTTCTAGAGACATTGAAGAAGCACTAGTTACTGGAAAATATCAAGAAGTGTGAGTTTGCATAACAGGCTTTGGTGTATCTCAGGTATGTGATAGGCAGAGGAGAGTTGAAGATAGATCATGCTAAGATGGAGGCCATCATGAAGTAGTCTATGCCTATGAATGTTTTTGAAGTTATGTGTTTCATTGGGGAAACACAATGTCTGAGGAATTTCATAGCCTTGTTTTCAATAGTAGCAACACCACTCCACACCATGACAATGAGTGGCAAGAGTTTTTAGTGTGGAAAGTGTCAACAAAGGGCCTTTGTGGAGTTAAATAAAAAGATAATTCAAGCATTAGTTATGGTATTATAAAACTTGTAGGAGCCCTCTGAGGTGGAGACATATGAAAGTGGGTATGTTATGGGAGTGGTCTTAATGCAAGGAGGAAGGTCTATATGCTACCATTCTGAAGTATTTCATGGGGAAGTTCTCAACTACCCTACCTACGACAAGGAGCTCTATGCTTTGGTGCAAGCTATCAAGAAGTGTAAACACAACTTAATGGGAAATGATACAGTAATCCACACAAATCACCAACCACTACAATACCTGCAAGCCCATAGTAAGCTACAACATACCATGAATTACAAGTGGATGCGATTTTTTACAATTGTTTCATTTAGTGATCAAGTATAATATGGGAAACATAAATAAGTTGGTCGACATGGTTTAAATTCCACCCACATAAGAGAACATAGTTTTGATTAATTTGTTGCACATGGACCCATTCACATATGATGCATATAGAGAGCTATATTCATAATACGATGACTTAAAGGAGTTGTTTTAGTAGTCGTAGAGCCAAAGTCATGTGCACGATGGTGAAAACACAATTGATTAGCATCTCTAAGACGGGTTACTATACAAGCTAGAAAATTTATGTGTTCCTAAAGGTGAAAGATTGCATTTTATTAAAGAGGCTTAAACCTCCAAGGTTGCAAGGTACTTTGGTGTAGGGAAGATAATGGCCAACTTGTATAGGCATTTGTATTCACCCAAGGTGTAGGAAGAGGTAGCTAGATTCATAAGAGGATGAATTCTTTGTTGTACCATCACACCTAGTAACATGATATAGGGTCTATATCTTTCCTTACATGCACCCACTCATCCTTGGGAAAACATATCCATGGACTTAGTGGGAGGCTTACCAACAACCCGAAAGAGACATCACTACCTATTCATGGTAGTTGATAGGTTCATCAAGATGTGTGTTTCGGTGCCATGTAAGAAGACTATTAGTGGGAAAGAAGCAATGAAATTATTCTTTGGAAATGTATTAGTGCACTCTGGGATACCACAGAGTATTGTTTCAAACAGGGACATAATATTTCTCTGTGCATTTTGGACTACATTGTGGGAGAAGATGGAGAAAAATTTGAAGAGGACTATTGCATTCTATCCATACATAGATGGGATAAAAAAAGTAGTCAATATGACTTTGGTGCAACTTCTGAGGGGTTATAATCAAAAGAATATGAAGACTTGGGATGAAAATATGGTATATATACTACATTATTATAACATAACGATCCACACTCTTACTAGTAAGTCCCCATTTGAAACTTGTTTTGCATATTTTCCACCTTCACCTTTGGATATTGCATATGCGAAATAAGGAGGAGTGAGGGAGGATCTTATAGGGGATGCATTAAGGGTAGAAAAATTGTTGAGAAGATTAGGCAGATCCATATACAAGTATAGGAGACACTTGAAATGTCACGGGAAAATATAAGGGCATGCATGATCAACACAAAACAAAGAAGTTGTTTAAGGTGGGAGACAAAGTATGGTTACAGTTCAAGAAGGAGAGGATATAGGGTCCTTCTAAGAAAATGCAGGCTCTGTGGTATGGCCCCTTTTAGATACTGAAAAATGTTGGAGATAATTCCTATAGACTCAGTCTACCCCCATATGTGTACATTTACTTAGTTGTGAATGTAGAGAATTTGAAACTCTATGAGCCTTCTGTTAGTTGTTTTTTTTCTAATAAGATGTGCCAAAAATATATTTTCATGATTGGTGAAAATTCCACCTAACAACAAACTAAACAAAGTAGAAATATGCTGCACAACTCTAGAATATTCAGCAAGACTTTCAGATCTACAAGAAAGATAATAGAAAAAATCTACGAAAAAGAGCTTACAAACACTCACAATACATGCCAAAAGTAATAGCAAGGAACCCAATAGAAAATAGCTCAAATTTTATTAATGAATAAGGCCTGGTGGAGTAGAACAAAGACTTGGGTATTAGATGTCCTCCTCCATGAGAGGGTCCTTTTGAGTTCCTATGCTTCCTGGTAGTAGTTTTTTATTTCTCTCTATCTTCCTGGTTGCAAGTGACCAAAGATGAAGAATGTTTGAAATGAATGTGGAGAGATCATGAGTAATGAGGATAGAGTGATGACGATGATAATGATCATGTGTCAAGAGTGAGGGAAAAACCTTTCTATTTATAATAAAATGCTAGGATAGATCTAGATTTAGTCAAACAATAAAATATTATTAGACCAAATGAAGATCTAATTGTTAGGTGTATTGTATTATATTTAAGAGAGGAAACGATTAATGAAATGGTCAGTTTTTTTTATTTAGTAAACTAACGCAACACAATAATGATTAATTGAGTTAATTAAGAAAAGAGGATAAAGTAATTAATAAATAAAAATGATTTGTTAATTACTTTAAGGATGTATGGTCAAAGTGAGTAAAAAATAATTACTAAATAGTGGTTTAATAATTATTTCGTAGGAGAAATGTGTGGAGATTAAGAAATAATAAATAGATAGTGATTTATTTAATTGTTCCTCGGTAATATGGTCAAAATGGGCCATAAATAATTACTAAATAATGATCTAATAATTATTTCAGTGGAGAGATGTTAAATGATTAAGGAATAATAAATAAATAATGATTTATTTAAATTTTCCTATGGATAGGTGAAAACATTTTTAATTATTTTCACAAATTGGGTAAATATTAAAATAACATAAAATTAATTAAATGAATTTCTGGGTTATTTTCTAGTGGGTAAGCAGAAATAATTTAGGAAAAGTGGTTCTCTAAATTATTTGCTAAGGTGAAAATGAGTTTTTATATGTAAAACCCATACTGAATGGTGTATTTCAATCATACTAGTGAAAAATGGCTAAGTGATAATTTTTTAGGTGATAATAGATTGCACCCTAATGTACGAGTGTTAGGATCACATTGTATGACCGAAATACATTGTAGGTTCACTTTTAGTAGACATTGAAGGGGGAGTTTGATGGAGAGAGTGAGAGAGCTATTGTAGCTTACAAAAGGACTATAACTAGAGGAGGTGAGACCTACTTGTCATAGAAAAGTATCCTTTATGGTGTGCACATTACCTCAATGAGGCGGGGAGGCATACCCATACTCACCAAGATAACTCAGTATAAAGAATAATGGTGTTCCTAGTAATGTGGGTTTGAGAAGCAAAATAAATGATACATGATGTGCTCGCGTCAATAGCCCAGATAATAATACAATGATACAAAAGATTCCCATATACATATGTGCCTATACTGAAATGGAACATAGGATCAAATGCCCCCATGCTGATGTAAGGAGGAGATCACAACAAAAGAAGCCTTGTTGAACATGAAAGGGCTTTGAAGATCTAAATGAGCCAACTAAAGGAGGGGATTAGGGAGAATTTTAGGAGAAAAATTTAGCAAATGGATATTTTTTAGAAATTATATGAATTTTTTTTGCCAATTTCATTAAAAATTGTCCTAATTTTTACATATATATGATTAGATGGATGATACTCGCCAAAAAATTATCGATTTTAATATTAAATTACATGTTTTTAATTGAATGTTTTCCTACATTCTGCATGTGTGAATTTTCAAACTAGAATAGTCATCTACAACACTATATATAGAAAAAAATATTAAATCCTTAAGAAATACCCTAGGGCTCATGCAGTGGGCTCTGCGTTCAGTTGAAATCGAGCTAGTCAAATGTAATAAATTGCATCTGAGGCTGGATCAGGAACTAGTGATTCCTGGGCATGTTGGGGGGATACCTGAAGGGCCACCCCGTCATGAGGTGTGGAACATATCACATGTACCTGATAAACATTGGGCTAATCTGTTGAAGCACTGGACCATCAAGTGTATGATTCTCGATCGTATGATAATGAGCTGGATTCGACCACATGAGAAATACACAAGTCAAAAGGAAATTATGGTTCACTTTACTTGATCAAAGGCACCCAAAAATGAGGAGGTTGGATCCAAGGTACACTGACCTCTAGGCCACTCTCCTAGAATGAATGTGCTGAAGTCTACAAGGGATGGCTCGCCAGAGTTGAGGTAATGAGGAGTCCTCAACAAAGGTGTGAGGAGCGTGTGAGGAACATATTAATGTGACTCATACACACTAACACCAGGGAGGATAATGGGGAATAAGGGGATGAGTGGACTTATGACTTCCATTTTCAGAGCATTATATTCAAGATTGACTTGGTAGCGGCTGATACGATTCCGAGAGGGATGTTCAATTACTCAGATGGAGGTTTTTTAAAGTAAGATCAAGACGTCTAGAGGTAAAATCGTGGCAATAAAAAATGAATACGACATAAAGACAGGATGATATATGGTAACAAGGCTCAATGGGGTTTTGAACAAACTCGGTGGGATGTATAGGTGACTCATATCTGATGCTTTAAACAAGGGTGACTCAATGATGCTGCCACAGGGGATAGGCCCAAGGGGGGCCATCAAAACATGATTAAAAAGTGGTTACTCATGAAAAAATTTGACACATAAGTCAACGGGTGCAAAGATAAATTGGTGCTAGAGTACGAGTGACAAATATGAAGAGATTCAATTTCAATAGGTGGAAAAATGGAACTTCATGGAAAAAATGGCTCAGGGTGAAGTAACATTACCAAAAATGAAGAGAGACCCATTATAGATACTAGTGAGAGGTTTCTAGAGGTATAAACAGTTCATCAAACCAAACTATGATGAACCTATAATGACCAACATAAAAAACTAGGGTTTTCTTATAAAAGGGATTCTTGCCCCCAATTAAAATTCATTTGTGCAGTGTGATGTTGGTGAATTTGGAGAGGATGAGGGAGCCCTAAAACTTTGAGATCTCATATCGGAAAAACCAATGGAAAATTTTTCATATGTGACTTAATGTTTGGTGGCCTTGTCTAAAAATGACCTTGACACTTCTTGGAATGATGATTCTTGGTGAAGAATCAAGGTAAGAAAGAATACAAGAATGAAATACTAGAGAAGGTCTAGGATCATCCCTAACCACCAAGTCAAACAGGGGGGATTAGGTGGTAAGTATGGCATCACATATAAGAGAAGGTTTGAATGTATGGTATCAACCATCTGCTATATGTGAAATGTATATGGCTCATTATAAAGACCAGTAGGACAAACTATCCAAGGAATGAAATGATAATTGACCATATAAACCATTGGGGCCTAGGACGAGACTAATAATAATCAAGTGAGGAGGTGGCTAGGGGGGTAATCATTACCCCAAGCATGGGATACTACCCCCAAACATATGATAATGGAAGGAAATGATAGGTTGTGCAAAGGTGGGGATTATGCCCCCAGTTGGATGTGTATGTAGCATGTTATAGACATGTTAGGTGTATTTGGAATAGTGGATTCCAAACACTTGCATGGATGTACATAGTATGGTTATGCATTTTTTTGTGTCGTTTCCATTTGTTATGATTATCTTCATATGTGAAGAATAGATGAGTACAATGCAAGAAAGGCAATGGTGGATTGTCAATCTCGCTTGGTACTACATATGTGAGTCAAAGGGATGAAATTTTTGGGTTCACATACATGATGTCACCATACCAAAGAGTGGATTTGGATATAATGAACAAATTTTCACCTAGATGACATTGTGGTTGAACAAAAATTTCGAAGGGACTAGGTCATTGAGGTAAGAAGTAGGAATGATGGAGTGGATCATACCTAGTGTGATCTAGAGTGATATGGGACTCTAGAATTTATTTAGAATGGGGAAGAATAGTGGTACGAGAGTCGAAACTACCATATGTAAGATGATGGTTGGGGATAATTACTTCTTCTAGAGCCTAAAAAAGGGATGCCCCCTTACCCAAACATTGTGTGGCAATGTAATGGCCACAAGGCCCGGATGTGGTTCAAATTTCTAGTTTTGAAGTAAGGGGTGATTGAACCAATCATAATAATGGGAGACATGGTTCACATACACAACATATTCTATGGGAGATTGGATGCAAATTACACGAATGTTGAGACTAAAGTAACTTCATAAGGTGATTCCAAATAAACATACTCAGACACGCCTAAGGATTCTGAAGATGTCAATCCCATGGATGATGTTAAGTAAAGAATGGATACAAAATTTTCGATTATTTCTACATTAGGAGGAGGAATAGCAATAGTGGGTTGAATAGCCTCCTTCCCTAGTCATGAATTGGTGCCAAGGTTCATAGGTAGAGAAGGGGAAGGGTCACTACGAGTGACATCTATCTTGTGAAGAATTATAAAGGCATAGCTAAAATAGTAGATATGAGGACAATAATGAGAATAATTTTCGTATGTATCACACAAATCACAACTGTGATTTGTGCATAAAGGATTTTTCTTCTTAGACGACTCAGGTAAGGTGACTTGCACCTCAGGGACATCTGGGTATGGCTAGATTTTTTCCTTAGAAATTATGCTCTTTAGACGGGGAAGATTAGGGAAATTGTTGGTGGCACACCTAGGAACACCACACAAAGCACATGGAGGAGTAGGCTTAGGTGTTATAGATGGAGTGGATACCACTTGGGTTGCCTTATCATTGGCCCTATTTTTCCAGAATCCCCCCCCCCCTCACTAATTGATTTCGCAACAAAAGTGGATTCCTGTGAAGGTGCAGTGGAACTGAAGGAGTGGTAGGGGTGGTGGGAACCAATTGTACTATTTTAAAATCCATGTGATGTTTGATTTGATCAAGTGGAGTGTTTACAGGGAGATAAATATACCAAAATGGAATCCCAAATGTAAAGTAAGGTTGTCTGAATATAGCCATCATAGTGGTAGAGACTATTCTGACTGGTGGGAACAAGAAAGGAAATTGGCCAAATGGATGGTGTCTAGGAGGAACTCCTCTTGAGACACCAACTAAGTTGGAATTGATTACTATTGAACTGGATGCTAGGAAGATGTACTGGGATTTTTGGTGGCCCATGACACTTGGAGCATGTAAACACTGGAAGATCTAGGCTTAGTGGGTACAGGTGGTGGGCCATAATATGCCCCTAGTAACAAGGAATATTTTTAGAATCCTAGGTTGATTTTAGTGAAGGAATGTTGAAAAGTGCAGTAAGAAAATCTCAAATTGATTTTTCCTTGATTAAATTTAGAAAATTTGATTTTTCACATTTGCAGACAATGTGGACAATGTTAACTTGTGTGACATGGTTTGTGTCACCCAATTTACTCAATAAATTTGAGTTATAAGAGTTAGAGTTCAATTAAGCACGTGTTATTGCTAATTTGTAGCAATCAAGGTCAATTATCTAAGGTTGTTTTCAGTTAAACTAGTTCCAACTGTTGGAGGAACTAGTGGAGGTTCAACTTGTGCAGTGGGACTTCAGCCAAACTCAGTGATCATCTAATTAACTGATCAATTAACCCAAAATATCTAGTCCATGTAGAGAATTTATTTCCCTAGGCTTGGTGGAGATTCCAAGGTAGTGTAACATCAGTTATAGACTAGTATTGCGTGTACAAGTGTTGCATGCAGTCAGATGACTGACCTAAGGAATTGCGCAATCCATTTTGGAAAAATTCATAAATAATAGGGGCCTAATTGTTCAAGGAAAAATGCAAGGATATAGGAGCTCAAGAAGAGGAAAAAAATTGATTAAGTCTAGGTTAGAGCTTCTCAGTGAGCAGAGAAATAGGTTATGCACTTGCAAGTTATGCTCAGTTGAGAAAAGCAATTGTAATACATCTCTATTCTTCTGATTTAATGCAAGTAGGCCGTTATCACTCATAATTTTGTGAGTCATTACTTGACATGGTCATACAATTCACTCCTCAAAAGGGTAAGGTCTCCTTAAAACTTTTTCAAGTTGGCATTAGGAAAGTTAAAGTTTTTCATATTAGACTATCCTAAGGTCCAAACCCACCCCCATTCAAGTCTTTTCATGTCCCATCAGTCATTATTTCCAGACATATTCCATTTCCCAACCTTATAAATCCGAAAAGGTCACTTTAGCCAAGATTCCTTACTTTCATAGCAAAACTACGTAGAAATACACTAACTACGCTACAAAAAAAGGGTTTTCTATCTGTCTTTTCAAATTCGGTGCAAGGTGTTAGTTCATGATTAGAGGAGATAGGGTGGAGTTTATTCAAGTATTTTATGGTTAATTCAAAGGTACATAACCATGTATGAGGTCAACATTACCCTTTGTTATGTATGTGTCATGATTTAAGCATAAGATGTCATTTAAAACATAAAAACTTATACTAAGTTGCTATTTGTCACTCAACATTCATTCTTGCATGTGAAACATCTCAATGTCACTATTTGAGAGCTGCCTCATCACACCAAGTAGCTTGCTGTCCAATTTGGCTTTACAAGTGTCACCTTTTTAAGAGGGTAGCTTGGTTATAAAAGGAGATGGTCATGTACAAGAAAGCACACAAAGGAGGCTCTGTGGATAAAATAGAAGCTCATGGACCTTAATCTATTCATGGAGGACCCTAGATTTGATAAAGCATGCATCAGTTCAAGTTGTTTAAATTTCTACTAGAGTTAACAAAGAAATTGTTGTGTTTTTGGACTGTTTGAGAAGTAGATTTAAAGAGAGGATTATGGATGAACATAGATGAATTTGGTAATACTGAGAGGTTATTGTCAAGCACAAAACAAGGAAAAATAACCTCTTTCACTTTTCTCACAGGTGCTATCATTTGGGTGATACAGGGATGTCTTTGGGCCCTATTTTTCAGAAAACAGAGTTTTCCTGTTTTATACATGTTCTTCAAATGCATATTATGGATAGATGGAGATGGTTTTATAAAAAACAAGAGAGTTTTTTCTTTAGAACATTCATATTGACAGAAACCTCCTCCAGTTTTGAAAAATACATCATGGGTTTGGAGATATAAGCTCCATTCGAAGACCTATTGTTCAGAAAAAACAGGAAAAATCTGCAAAGATGTTTTAAATATGAAACGTGAGATTGATTGTGTTCCTCATTAGTTTGATGAGGTCCATAACATGCAGAGGGGTTCATGGCATGCTGAAGATCAAGTTTTTATAGCTAGAGGTTATCTTTTTGAGATAGGGTTAAAATATGGAAATTTCACAGTTTTTCACAGTTTCGTAGCGTTTCCTAGGCTTGAAGCCAGGAAAATGCTACGAAAATTTCTGTAGTTGTCTTTTTTGCTTCTAAAACTAGTTTTTGTAGCTTTCAAGGATGGAAAATGGTAGTGATGACGTGTCAAGTCATTATGGACACTATGGAACAACAAAGAAGCAGAAATTTTGAGTGAAAAAGCCATTTTTTGGACGCTATGAAAGCACGCTACGAAACTGCCCTGTTTTCGTATTGAGCTGTTTTTTAAGGTTTCTGAGTAGTTTAAAAGTAGTTTTGGACAGGTGGACACATCCAACAGATCAAGGGACCTTGCCACCAAACATCTATGACTTGAAGACCGTGAAATGGAGACAACTCATCAGCTGAAGCTTTCGTTGAAGATAAGGTCCCGTTTTCCTGAAAAATAGGGTTTGGTTCCATATGTTTAGGAGGATATTTAATGTGTCAAGTAGTGATGAGCTATGTCATAGCCTATTCGAACATGTGAGGCTTAGTTTTCACTAATATGTAACTATTTTAAATATAAGGTAGATTGATGTAATAAATAGGAGTTTGAGTCCTATTAGGAAAATGTCTTCTTTAGAGTGTAGCTGTCATTTTCTCATTAAAAGACATGTTTTTTTGTTTTATGAGGTTTCATAGGAAGAGTTCGATGAGTCTAGCGAAGAGGCAGATCATCCCTATTGTAAGAAGGTCTATTTAAAGCCAAATTATCGAAGTTGTAAAGGGTTGGAGATTTTTTGCACCATATGCTGTTTTATGTAATTTGACTGATATCAGCAATAGAAAGGATTTTTTCTTGACAGACCTGAGATTCTCATGTAGTTTTTAATGTCTTTCTGATCTATATCTTTATGTGTACTAATTACAGTAGATTTCATCTTTATTACTCAGAATTCATATGTGTATGCTCTGGCTTCCTTTATTGATGAAATGACTGTGTTGCCCTATGTTCTATGTGTGATTTTCCTTTGTTGAAGACTCTTAGCTGCCTCAGCTTCCATGTCAAGAAACCTTGCCACTGAATCTATTGATTTTTTGACTCCATAAGCCCAATTGTTGCAAGCTTGCATTCTTTTCAACCTACATACAATAAAATTAAGTTACTTTTCAAATAGAGTTAGCCATCTAATCCTATCATTATTTAATATCATAAACCCCTTTGAGAGAGCCCTCTCAGATTGAAGAGGCTAAGCTTCATTCAAAATATGGTTTGAAACAGTTACATAGAGTTGTTTGATTAACAACCAATCAAGTGCAATTTTGTGATAACATAAGCATTGGGGTTTTTATCTAATTGCTTTCCCTAGGAAAAATACTATTTGCATGTGTGTTATTTATTATTACATATCTCAGATTTTTGTTCTAAATTCTGAATTAATGTCTGTAGAGCAGTAGAGTAGGCTTGTGTCTTGTGATTTTGATTAAAACTTCATGATTAGTTGCAAATCTACATCGTAATTTCTACATGGTATCAGAGTAAGATTCACATTAGAGCAGGAACTTCAAAGTTGTTTCTTAGGAAGCTCGAATTTGAAGATCAATGCAGTAGTATTTCTTCAAAACTGAGAAGATGGCCTTCAATGGAATAAGGCTAGAGGATACCTTGGAAGGCACCTCTAATTTTGTTGCATGGAAGGATCACATGGAGGCAGTATTGGGTGACAATGGATTGCTAGAATACATCAAGACAAATGTTGCACAACCAACGAAATCTGATGCCCAAAACCATGCTCAGTGAAAGAAATATGTAGCCAAGGGTAGGAGAATAATATTGGAGGGAGTACGGGATCACATTGTCTCAAATATCCATGGAAAAGAAACTCCATTCGCAATGTGGAAAGCATTAACAAAATTGTTAGAGAATAGTAGTGACCACATGAAGTTGGCATTAAAGGATAAACTTCAAAGTATCAAGATGCATAAGAATGACACTATTCCATAGTATCTAAGCAAGTTCACACAATTTCATGATGAACTTGGTGGGGTTGGGTGTAAATTTTCCTGAAGAATACTTGGTAAGACTATCCCTTCTGGGCCTTCCCAAGAGTTGGCATAGCTATCAATATTACGTGAATGGGAGGGAGAAACTACTGAATTGGGAGCACTTATGGTCTGATTTGGTGCAGGAGTAAATAAGGCAGAATACTAAAGATAGGAATTCATCCAAGGGTGAGGATGAAGAAAAATTTTCATTGGATGGAAAGGCAAAGAAGAGAAAAGGGAAGAAATCTCAATCCAAACCTGAATCTAGTCAAGGGGGAAAGAAGAAGGATTTGTCCAAAATTAAATGCTTCCATTTTCATGAATTCAAACATTATGCCACGAAGTGTCCACACAACAAGGCAAACAAGAAGACCTCAGGAGGAGCAGCAGGTGAAGCTTTGGCTTCATAGTTCGAGCTTGAATTTACCCTCATTGCATGCATGGCCAACACAATGATGGGGAGCATGTCGTACTTGGACTCAAGTGCATCGTTCCACATGACATGGTGTATTTATTTTTTCAGTGAATTGGAAGAAAAATATTTGCAGATGCACACCGAGATGGGGGACGACAGAAGGTATAGTGTGACCAAGGTTGGTATAATAACCTTTTAGAGGGAGTTGGGCTCCCCCCTCAGGCTCAAGTATCTCTTGTTCATTCCAGGCCTAAAAAAAAATCATCTCTGTTGCAGTTTTGGAAGACCGTGGTTATGATGTGATCTTCAGCATAGGAAAGGAATTCTTGAGACACATAGCCACGGGACATGTGAAGAAAATCGAGGTTCACGTGAAGAACCTGTATAAGATAGATGTGGAGAATTGTGCAGCATTAAGCACTAAGGCATAGAAGGTGCAGAGCCATGATGTAGGTGAACTTTGGAATATAATACTTGGACATTTTCATCATGGCACCTTGAAGATCATGCGACAGATAACCAAAATCCTCCCCAAAGGAGCACTTGAGCAACAAGATGTACTTTGGGGAAGTACACAAAATCCACATTCCATCATCGGGACACAAAAACACATGCAACCTTAGAAAGGATCCAATCTGATGTTTGTGGACCTTTCTCGACATACTCCACTTACAGGCACAAATATTTTGTCATTTTTATGATGATTCCTCACAAAAGTTATGGTTCTTCTTCATGCGGAAGAAAGATGAGACATTATCCAAGTTCAAAGAATTCAAGGCACGCGTGGAGAAAGAAACCGGCAAGAAGTTCAAGGATCTTAGAAGTGATAATATAGGTGAGTACGTATCAAATGAATTTAAAAATTTCTCTGCGAAAGAGGGCGTTCAACAAGAGTTGACAACACACCACAACCCACAACATAATGGGGTGGCTGAGAGAAATAATCGTAGCATTGTGGGTTAACCAAGGGAGATTTTGGATGACCAAGGCCTACCTTTGCAGTTGTGGGTCGATGCATGCAACACGATAGTCTATTTTCAGAACCAGAGTCCTCATCCGATTCTAGGCATGATTACATCGGAGGAGGATTTCTTGGGGAGAAAGCCAGATGTGTCATACTTTAGAATTTTTGGAGCCTATCTATTGTAATGTATCCAAAGAATTAAGGAAGAATCTAGAGCCAATAATAGAATTGGGGTATTTTTGGGTTACATAGAAACTCCTTAGAACTACCGTGTGTACTTTTCATCCCTTAGAATGAAATTTGTGTGAAGGGATCTAAAATTTGATGAGGATAAGGTGATGCGGTACTCGCTTGAGATAAAGCTTCAGATCCCACCAGAGGAGGAGCTTTTAGATCCAAAGGAGGAACCTCAAGAAGTTGTGGATCAACCATAAATTCATGAGTAGAGTGTGGAGACCACCACTAAAGCATAACCATCCATAGAAGGCAGGAAAATAACTAGGGAAGTGTAGATACTTGTGCAGGATGTGAGGGAGAACGTGGGTGCTCCTTCAAATTCATGTAGGAAGAGAAGGTCACCTGATCGGTACACTAGTTACATGGATCTAATGACTGAGCTTGTAGAGAATGAGCCATTCTCTTTCGAGGAAGAAGTAGAGTAACCTATATGGGTTGATGCAATTGTGGAGGAGTATGAATCCATTGCAAAGAACAATGTTTGGGAAGTGGTCCCAAGACCAACAGATAAATCAGTTGTGGGTTCGCGATGGATCTTTAAGGTAAATTAGGTAGTAGACGAAAGCATAGAGAAGTACAAGGACATATTTGTGGCCAAGGTTTACTCTCAAGTTCAAGGGATTGAATATGAGGATACCTTTGCTCCTGTAGCAAGTTACTCATCCATTAGATTAATTGTTGCTTTGGCTACGCAGATGGGGTGGAAGATCCACCATATGGATGCAAAAACAACATTCCTTAATGGATTTATTGAGGAGGAAGTGTATATTGAGCAACGATAAGGTTTTGATACCTTTGATCAGGAGTCTCATGTGTGTAGACTCAAGTGAGTGTTGTATGGTCTCAAACAAGCACCCCATGCTTGGTACACTAGGATCGATAGTTATCTCATCGGTTTTGGCTTCACCAAAAGTGAAGTGGATGCAAAACTCTATCATATCTTGGTATAAGGTAAATTGTTGATTATTGTCTTATATGTTGATTAATTGATTTTAACTGGTGATGAGCTGATTAGATCTTGCAAGGAGGACCTTGGAAGATAATTTGAAATGAAGGACACGAGTTTCATTCACTACTTCCTCATATTGGAAGTATGGAAAGGTGATGGGGAACTGTTTGTCTCTCAAGGCAAGTATGAAAATGAGATACTACAGATATTTCACATGGAGAATTTTAAACCCATAGAGACACCTCTAGTGACCAACTAGAGGAAGGAGGAGGCCACTTCAAGTGAGGAAGTGGATGCTACTATTTACCAGAACTTAGTTGGTTCACTCATGTATCTTGTGAATGCATGACCATATATGTGTTATGCAGTAAACCACCTAAGCCAAGATATGGTTAGGTCAACTTAACTATTTTGGAGGGAAGCTAAGTATGTTATACGGTACCTCAGAGGCAATACCCAGTTTGGAATATGGTACAAATAGACAGAGGGAGTGAAGTTGTGTGGCTTCACAGATGTAGTTTGGGTGGGGAGTCCATCAAACCGAAAGAGTACATGAGGTTTAATTTTCAGTGTTGGGTCCGCAACTGTTTCCTAGTACAACAAGAAGCAAATATCTGTGGTGCTTAGCTCGACAAAACCAGAATACATGGTTGCAATTCAAGAAGCATGTGAGGTGATATGGCTGAGAAAGATGCTTGTTGGATTGTTTGGTTAGATGATGGATCCAACTGCGATCTACTGTGATAATCAGAGTTGCATCAAGCTCTATGAAAATACTATTTTTCACAATAAATCCAAGGATATAGATATCTAGTATCAACATTTGCGGGATTGTGTGCAAAGGAAAATCATGTTGTTGCAGTACATTCCAACAGAGGAACAAGATGCTGACATTTTGACAAATGCCTTGTCAAGAGGGAAGTTCGAGTTCCACAGGTGCATGATAGGGGTGGATGATAAGCCCTTTCTTGCTGAGTGGGAGTGTTGAAAAATGCAACAAGAAATTTCAATTTGATTTTGCCTTGATTAAATTGAGAAAAAATGAATTTCCACATCAAAAAAAAACTTGGATGATGTTTACTTGTGTGACATGGCTTGTGTTACCCAATTTACTTAGTAAATTTGAGTTGGAGGAGTTAGAGTTTAGATAAGCACGTGTGATTGCTAATTTGTAGTAATCAAGCTTAGTTATATAAGGTTGTTTTCAATTAAACTAGTTCCAACTATTGGAGGAAATAGCAGAGGGTCAATTTGTGCAGTGGGACTTTAGTCAAACTCAGCGATCATCCAATTAACCGATCAATCAACTCAAAATAGATAGTGCATGCAAAGAATTTTAGTTCCCCAAGGTTGGTGGAGATTCCAAGGTAGTGTAACATTAGTTGTAGAGTAGCCTTGAGTGTACAGGTGTTGCATGCAGTCAAATGATCATCTTAAGGAATTGCGCAATCCATTTTGGAGAAATTCCTAAATAATAGGGGCCTAATTTATTAAGGATTAGTGCAAGGAAATAAGAGTTGAAGAAGAGGAAGAAATTGACTAAGTCTGGGTCAAAGCTTCTCAGTAATCATAGAGATAGGTTATGCACTTGCAGGTTGTCCTCAGTTGGGGAAAGAAATTATAATACATCTCTATTATTCTAATTTAATGTAAGAAGACTTTGGGCTTTCAGCTCATTTCTTTCCCCAGGGAAAATGATATTTTCATGTGTGTGATTTCTTATTGCATGTATGATATTTTTGTTCTAAAGTGTGAATGCATGTCTGCAAAGCAGTAGAGTGGGTTTGTGTCTTGTGATTTTGATTAAAAATTCATGGTTAGTTGCAAATCTACATCGTGATTTCTAAAAGGAAGGCATGGAATTGTTACCTTCCATTGAAGAAATGAAATTATCAGGTGATATCTTAGATTGAGGATCACAATAAGTCAATTGATCTATGGTAACTATATTCCCCTTGCAAGGGATGCTCATGGTATTAAAGATGGAATATGCCACCGATTTCATAGCATACATGAAACTATGACCAAGCAAGAGTTTATGATTGAGAGGTGCATAAATGACTTTAAAATCAATCCTGACCTACTTACCGACAATGGTGACGGGAAAATTTTGGTAGATACCGACAGGTTGTGAGGAGCATCCATCGTAAGCGCGAAGAGTGATAGTTTATGGTGAAAGGTCAGGGGAACCAAGTTGCTTCCATACATTAGCATACATCACACATGTGGATGTGACTTCATCGATGACACACCATTGGAAAATGATATTATTAATGGATACATGTATCTAAAAGGTAGCAGAAGGTAGAGGAAGATGAGGATGATCCGATTTGTCAATGTTAAAGATGATCATACAATCATATGAAGGGTCCATAATTCCTAAAGAGTATTAAAATACATTTTCTTTGAGATGGGCACGCCTGGAGGTCTTCCAATGTTGACATGAAAACAAGAGACTGTGGTAAGTCATCTAAGTTAGCGGCTCGGGAATTGGTAGCATTTATATGTAACAAAACTTTGGCGATATTTGATGGAACCTATACCTTAGGTGGAGGTATTTTTAAGGTACCATTGGGTGACTAAAGAGGCTATGTGGATACTTTCAATTGTGCATCATTGGATGATTTCTTAGTAGGTGAATCATATTGGTGCAACCGAGTTTGGAAGTTAACTTATTTAGAGTTCATTATAAGAATTTGGTAAGACCCATTCCCTGGTTGGTGTGAGGGGGGAAGTGGAGTATTCTGGACATCTTGGGTGGCCACATATCCTTGGAGACAGAATGGGTTCTTGAGCACTATCAATTGCGTAGAGGGAGGTTCAGATGGAGGCATAGGTTTCTCCCCTCTCGAGGGAGCTTCTTGATCTTCCCATGCTTTGCAAATTTGAGGGAGAAATGGATAGTCATGAGTATAATATCCATAGGTACCACAACAAGCACAAGATTTTTTCATTCAAAGGGCCTTGTTCTGCTTGGGTTATATGCCCTATTGTTAGGTTGTAGTATTAGACTAGTCACCCTTATTGGGATTAGGATGATTACCTTGGTTTCCTTGTTTCCCTAAGATGGCTGATTTTTTTTAACTTACCCCTTATTATTCCTCTTGGGTTGATAGGGAGGGGAAATATTTTGTTGATCATATACCTGCTCCTTAGGAGGTGGTGGTTTCTGCGACAATGGAGGTTGTGGCATGGGAGGTTAGGGTGCTGGTGCCATTGGCGCTGAATCACTTGGCATCATGTAAGGATAATATGGATTCATGGCAAAATTTTGATAACCATGCTGAATAAAAATTGGCTTTGACATTGAATGATGTGGTTGGGAAAATGCATAAGACTTACTCATTCCTTGGTAGGAGTTAACTCGCGAAGGGGGAGGACAAGTGTAAGTGGAACTGGGCCCCAATTGAGGTTGGTAGTAACCTTGAGGATATGGGGAAGGTTGAGGATAAGAAACTAATCCAATTACACTGTAAGGGACATAACATTCCCTCGGTGCAAAAGAAGCATGAGGCCTAGATAGGTTAGGGAGGACAATATAGACATAACCTGATTGGGCATAGATCAGATCAAACTTCAAAGCCATTTGGTTGACTTCTTCACAAGCTTGAGGGAAATGGGACACAACATCTTTACCAATAGGAGCAAGGAGGGATCACAAGAACCAATCCATGTAAACATGATCTTTGATTTTTGGAGCTTTGGATAGGCTCTTCCTTCTATGCCATTCATGGATATGATTGGAAAGGCATGTAGTAGAATTTTTATGGAATGAGGTCAAAAGTTTGATGTCGGTATCATAATGGATAGGTAATTGGAAGTAAGATAAAAAGGAATTGGAAAAGGTTGCAAATTTTAAATGAGATGCATAGGGTTGGTCTGCGTACCATTTCATCGCGACGCCGGTGAGGGTGTGTTGAAAGAGGTGTATATGAATGGATTCCTCTGTAATAGAGTCAGAGTAGCACCACATGTGAAGCACACATACATGATTAGTGGGATCCTCTCCAGAATTCCCTTCAAATTTGGGTATCTCATATGGGAGCTTGGTTCGCATATGAAGCCAATTTGGATCATGGTGAAGAGGATCATTAATAATTTGGTTCAAATCAGGATGACTTAAACTAGCCATATAGGGAAGTAATAGTTGATTTAAAACCATTGCTTGTGAGGTTCCAATGTTACCTCCAAGATGGGGACCCTAAGTATTTCTAGCGTTACCACCAACACTTCCTCCTCTATTGGTGCATGCATTAAGATCAACATTATTTCCAAGATTGACACTTGACATGGTAATGACTCGGAGTTGAGAGGACTTAGAATTAGAGGATGAACTGGATGAATCAGGATGACTAGAGTCCAAGGATGGACTAGGGAGGGGGACCCTGACTCGTCGAGTGGGTGTTAATGGATGTCCTAATGGGAACTGATGGTGAAGACCAATACGTCTCCATGAAAAATGCCTAGGGGGAAAAATGATGTTAGGAAAAAGAAAACACTAAAGGCTAGTGGAAAAGGTTGAAGAAAACGAATAATAATGAGCAAGAAAACACTAAGTGTAGTGGTGAAAAGTGCAAGATAACTATTATGTACTTCTATTCTAATTCAAGAAAGCTTGTCCTATAAAGAGAAAAATGGCTCTTATCCTAAAGTTTAACTACACCCCAACCAAATCCTAGTACTATGTTTCTGATGTCCTTCCAAACAACCTCTTACTTGCGGGACCTGATATACACAAGCAGAGTTTTCAAGTGAAAGGTAGGGTAAGAGGGATGGTTGCTTCGCACAACCACCCCTAGTTATCCTAGGAATGGAAACTAAGGTTACCTCCGTCCAAAGGGGGCGAGTGAGTATCAACTTCTGGATGTTAACTTTAGAACTAGATTCTTGATGAGAAAGCGAGAAGCTTCATGGAGAACCATTAGTATCCTCAGCCTAACCCTTACCCCTCTAACGAGTTTCTGTCTCAAGCACCAATTTTTGCTGTTGGATGATGGAGGATTTTAAAGCTCCCTATTTGGACAACCACTATGTATCAACATAAAGTGATTGGTGGGAATTATTGGGATTCCCACCGCACCAACCCTACCCTAGCTAAAATATTGTTTTGTGTAGGTGCCCAAGTGGGCTTAAATCCATGTGTGTTAAGATTAAGTGGTTGTTTTTAAAAGTGTTGGATTAGAGGTGCTAACTAGTAACTCATTTTCTTAGGGTGTGTAATGTGTGTGAAAATTTGTGAAGTTTCATTAGTTTTGCATTTAACATAAATTGTGTCTTTGAAAAGTAGTTTGTGGAAATGAAAACTAAATTGAAATGAACAGAAAAGTAAATAGAAAAACTCTACTTCCCACCTAAGGAGGCTTAAAAACATATAGGAAAAGAAAAAGAAGGCAAAAAAAATGGACATCACAAGATCAAGGGCTAAAGGGGCTTGGATCTATGGTAAAAAAGGCCTACTTTACATAGCAAAAAATCAGTAGAGAAGTACTAAATTCTAGGTTGAAAGGGAAGCAAACACTAACTAATGAAAAGAGACCTAAAGAGGACTCTGAGGGATGGTGAAACAAAGGCCAAAGAGGGGCTCAATTATAACGTCAAAGTCTCAAAAAAGGTTGGAATAAAAGGCCTAATATACTGAAAAACCAGTGGTAAAAAACCCTGAAATAGTAAACTAGCAACTCAGCTAAATACCCTAAAATGTGGAAGATAAGTACTGGAAGCCCTAGAGGGATTTTTGCTTGCCTCTAGAAAGTAGATAAGCTAGAGAGATCAAGGCATATAATGTTGTAGCACGATATTGAAAAACCATCCTATCATGTAAACATAACTAAACTTTCAACAAAAATAAAAAAAATGTAGAAAAAGGAGGGTATTGCAGGTTTCTAACTTGTTCATGCGTTATAACGGAGGTTGTGCCTTATTTTCTGTGTTGGCCACCGCATTTTTTTTCCCAAAAAGTGCGTTAGCTGATCTGGAGCTCTTGCTTCTAGGGTTTGTCAGATCATGTCATCTTCTGTGTTGTTGGAACCTGTGACCTACGAAACATAGATAAAAATAGAAAAATGAAAGTTTTTGCCCAAAAAAACCACTAATAGACAAAAATATAAATAAAAAGGAAAGAGGAAAAAACACAAATGCAAAAAATCAGTCACGAGGGATCTGAAAAATTAAACTGGTGGAGTCACCATTTGTTAAGATAACATTTCTAAATAGATGTGCCAAAAATATACTTTCACGTTTGGTGACAATCCTGACTAACAACAAAGAAAACAAACAATAAATATGTTGCAAAACTCTAGAATATTCATTAAGACTTTTAAATCTGCAAGAAAGATGTGAGAAATAACCTGCAAAAAAGTGCTTACAAACACTGAAAATACATGCAAAAAGTAATAACAAGGAACCCAATGGAAAATAGCTCAAATTTTATTAATTAATAACACCTCATGGAGTAGAACATAGACTTGGGCCTTATATGTCCTCCTCTGTGGGAGGGTCCTTTTGAGCCCCTATGCTTCCTTGTAGCTGCCTTCTCTCTCTCTTCCTGGATGCAAGTGGGAAAATGAGAAGAATGTTTGAACTCAATTTAGAGAGCTCGTGAGAAATGAGAACATAGGGATGACAATGATAATGATCATGTTTCGAGAGTGAGGGAAATACCTCTCTATTTATAATAAAATGTTAGGATAGATCTAAATCTAGTCAAACAATAAAATATTATTAGAGGAAATCAAGATATAACCGTTAAGAATATTTTATTATATTTAAGAGAAAAAAAATTAATGAAATGGTCAAAAACATTTATTTAGTGAACTAACTCAAAAAATAATGATTAATTCCATTAATTAAGAAACACAGGTAAAATAATTAATAAATAAAAATGATTTATTAATTAATTTAAGGATATATGGTCAAGGTGAGTAAAAAATAATTACTAAATAGTGATTTAATAATTATTTTGTAGG
This sequence comes from Pinus albicaulis, assembly GCA_034641835.2. Taxonomy (NCBI): domain Eukaryota; kingdom Viridiplantae; phylum Streptophyta; class Pinopsida; order Pinales; family Pinaceae; genus Pinus; species Pinus albicaulis. Next base: position 985,845,435 of record CM076580.1, on the reverse strand, counting down.
AGAGGTGTATAGAGGTTAAGGAATAATAAATGAAAAATGGTTTATTTAATTATTCATGGGTAATATGGTCAAAATGGGTTATAAATAATCACTAAATAATAATTTAATAATTGTTTAAATGGAGAGAAGTTAAATGATTAAGGAATAATAAATAAATAATGATTTATTTAATTATTCCTATGGATGGGTGTAAATATTTTTAATTATTTTAACAAAATGGGTAAATATGAAAATAACGTAAAATTAATTAAATGAATTTCTGGGTTATTTTCAAGTGGGTAAGCAAATTTTTTTTAAGAAAAGTGGATCTCAATTATTTCCTAAGGTGAAAGTGGGTTTTTATTTGTAAAAAACCATACTACATGGTGTATTTTGATCATTTTAGTGGAAAATGACTAGGAGATCACTTTTTAGGTGATAACACATTTCATGCAAGATCACGAAGAGGAACATGTCAAATAACATGTCCTGCCACCCGTAGAGAATTTGACATGAGATGATTTGGAAGAGTCAACAAAAGATATCATGTTGCAAAAGAGGCCCAAAACTACACGACAAGGGCAACATGAACTTTGGTAGATTTTGTTGATGGGCTAGTTTTCAAGCAAAGCTAAATTGTACACCTGGGAGAAGGTGAAGGAAAAATTTCCTCATCTCATTTAGTAACCTTCCAGGAGTATTTTGCGGCATCAAATATATTTTTTTTTTGGAAGTGGGGGGTGGGGGTAGTTTTTTCTTGATCCCAAAGCCTTTTTTTGTGATTTTACACACATATACCTTTCCAACAGTGCAATAATAACCTCAATCACAGTCTGTATGCAAAAGTTATGCCACTTAGAAGTTGACCTTGCTATTTTGACCACCATATTTTGAGAGGATGCCACATCAGCCCCCATTATTCATGGAAGCTGGTTTAACCATGTGATCATGGTGAATACAACTCTAGAATAGTAAATATCCTAACTATAGTTAAGAGTGGAAGCAGTCAAACTTAATCACTAGGAGCCTATCAGGTTGTGTTTTCACTGGACCACTAAGAGGAAAAGGGGTTCCATTCTTTTTGAGTGCATTTAATTTCATAAATGAGTAGAGTAGTCAAGAGGGATAGGGTGAGAGAACACACAGAGGATTTGTGCACTGTAGTAACCCATAGACATAAGCCTTATTTCTTTCTACTTGCATCCATTTTCTATTCAGAAAAATTGAGTAGAAGGGCCTCACCTTCTAGTTGAGTTTTCTCTCACAAGGGCTTCCTAGGATATATCTTGTATCTATTATGGTTTTTTAGTTTTTATTTCGCTTTTCTCTATTTTCTATATGATTGTAATTTGCATGCATAAACAATAAATAATAATTAAATATAAAAATCTAAGGAGAAATAAACCCTCATAGTGTATATTTCAATTTTTTATAATATATTTTACTAGATCTATTATGACGAATTATCTAGTGGAATATCCACGATAGTTTATGGATCACTGAATCTAAATTTTTGGCCTATAATAATATGATGTCTTCTCTATAAATCCATAGGTGGAACTAAAATTTGATGTGCCAAGTGAAAGTTACCATTGTTGGGTATGTGTTATATTCTTTCCACGACTAGTAGCAGGCGCAGACCCAATAATAGTTGGGAGGACCCAAGGATGGGGGGTGGAACCAAGGATGGGGGTAGAACCAAGGATGGTGGGCGGACCTACCTAGGGTTTCTGGCATGATGGTTTTCTTCCCATGGTATTTTGTAGATCCGGTCAAGGGAACTATGATTATGTTCCAATCCAGGATTAATGGATTAGGGTTTATGAATGCTTCAACATGTATATAAATGTATTGTAATATTGAAATGAATATAATGAAAAATCAATTTGGTATTCTCGATTTTGGGATCTTGGGGAAAATATCTGTATATGTTTGTTTTATGTTCTCACCATTGTATATTTTTATGATTCAAGAATTCATTTGCAGGTAATTTGTGTACAGGGTTAAAACCTACTACAATATGTTTCCGGAAACTTGTTGATTTTTTTCCTCTTCCTAAGAGGGAACTCGCATAGCATGCCACATGTCCTTTTTTTCAAATATTTTATGAAATTTTAACTTGAGGTACCTGAATATGTCTTCTCAAATCCCTAAAAATTGTACATTTTGAAACTTCTGTGTGAAAAACCTACAACAAAAATCCCAAGATTAGTCATTGGACTAATTTCAAGACTATCTATATACTAGAACGTGCACATCGTATATCCAAAAATGTAGTGATTCATAATTTAAAATTTTCACTAGATGTACCCTATTATCTACTATTAGTTTGTTGAAAATTTTATAATTTGAAATTCCACAAAAAAATATAGTGGAAATTCCAAGTTCACGTGTTTGAAATTGATTTCACGACCAGTCATAAACCCTAACTTCTATAGGATATCTTCGAAATTATAGTGGATTGAAATCTAAAATTTTATGGAAATGTAGTTAGAGATATCTTGTTAATTATATCAAAATTTAATGGTCTTAAGATTCCTAGGGAAAAAACTATAGTAAAAAATCCATGATCAGTCATTTGAAGAAGCAAAACCCTAGGTTTGTATGCTTTTATACGTAATGTTTTGAAATTTACACCTTAAACATGATAAGAAATCAACATTGAATACAATATTCTTCGAGGTTGGAACCTATTTTTACAATGAATACAATATAATACAAGATATGATGATCCTAAGACTAGGTCTCCTTGGTGTGTGTGTGTGTCTATATGAGACAAAGGATACAATTAACATGAAAGGTTACACTGGAAGATTATAGCCTACATAAAAATATAAACGTAATAACTCAATATCTATGGATTAATATGTGGTTTTAGGGTTAACATGGGGGCTTAACAATCCTATTGGGTTCATATTTGAAATCACCAACAACTTGAAATGAATTAATTTGATCAAACAATGTATAAAATTGGTGTGTGTGTGCGTGTGTGTCTATACATGAGACAAAGTGTAAAATTAACATGAAAAGGTACAAGGGAATATTCTAGCCTACATAACAATATAAACATAATAACTTAATATCTATGGAAGAATAAGTGGTTTTAGGGTTAACATAAGGGCTTAATGACCCTCTTGGCTTCATATTTGAAATTACCAACAACACTGAATGAATTAATTGGATCAAATAACGTATGACCTTCCACAAATTAATAGGGTAAACCATTAGTACTAAAAAAATTATAACGCAAACAAAACCTGTTAAACAATTGAAAACACACACACACCAGCTCCAAAAATAGAAGAAAAGAGAGATCAATGCCTTAGAAATCCACCACTTTGAGGGGGTAACCTCCTTTACATTACATAAATTAACAATTCTTGGATGATTCAAATAAAAAAACCTCCTTTCTATATATAGGAGTCCATGGGGTCACACAATATAATCCTAGCCGACCTAACAATAATAATGTAAGGGCACAAAAATAACAATAGTGAGGTTTTATGGGGCACAATAATAACAATAGGGGGACTACATGGGTACAATAATAGCAATAAGGGGGATACATTAACAAAAACAAGGGACTAAACTAGTAATATAGGGGCCTAACATGCCCCTCTCATTTACAAAAGTGTTGTCCTAAACGCTTGAGTAGCTCTAGATGCTTCTGTATAAAATTCTCATCCTCCCTTGTGGAATCTTTAGTGAGTAAGTTCTTCCACTTGATGAGATACTCTGAAATTGATCGAGTTCGTAGTTGTCGAGTTCTTGTTTCTATGACTGCTTCAGGTTCCAATATGGTTTTTCCTTCCTCATCAAGTTATGGAAATATTGTTTGAACTGGAAGTTTGTCACCTATAACCTTCTTTAAGCGTGAAACATGGAAAACTGGGTGCACTCGAGAAGAAGCAGGAAGCTCCAATTTGTATGCCATAGTAACAATCTTTTGCAACACCTTGTAAGGACCATAGTAATTTAGCGATAATTTATTATCCTTCTTAGCTTGCTTGAAGGACATTTGTTTGTATGATTGTAGCCATAAAAATACCCAATCTCCTACATCAAAACTTCTCTCGCTGCAATGTTGATCTGCCTGTTGTTTCATTCGATTTTGTGCCAAATTTAGGTTATCCTTTAAGAGTTGGAGAACTTGTTGTTAATGCTCGATGTGATCTTCCACTGCTTGAAGCTTAGAATTTTCTCTTAAAGATGATGTGATGCATGGTGGATGATATCCATAAAGTGCCATGAATGTGGTCATTTTTGCTGTAGTATGGAAGGAAGTGTTATACCACCATTCAGCCAGAGGTAACTACTTGACCCATTGTGTTTGTTTATTAGATACAAAACAACGAAGATATCCTTCCAAAGAATTGTTCACTATCTCAGTTTTCCCATTGGATTGGGGATGATAAGGTGAGCTATGGGCTAGTTGAGTACACAAACAAAAAAATAATTATGTCCAAAAATTTGCAGTGAAAATGGGATCTCTGTCGCTTACAATAATATTTGGGTTTCCATGTAGCTTTTGAATTGTTTCCATAAATGTAGTAGCAACTGTACTTGATTTAAATGGATGAGATAATGCACAAAATTGTGCATACCTGGTAAGTTTATCAACTACCACCATGATGACACTCTTTCCTTCAGACTAAAGGAAACCTGTGATAAAATCCATTGAAACCTCCTCCCAACGTTGACTTTGAATGGGTAAAGGTTGTAGAAGACCTGGGGTATTAATTGCCTCAACTTTATTTTGCTGGAAAATCAAACATTCTGTCACAAAATTTTGAATATCAGCAGAGCAAAGTTCGCCCGCTCACTTTAGGGGAGGTGAGAAGGGAGATACATATGCTAAAATCTGAAATTTCTGCTTTAAAATCCCAAGTTAAA
>CM076580.1:984372746-984542561 GCA_034641835.2 Pinus albicaulis | reverse complement strand
TCTAGACCTTTGATAAATAGAAATAGGCACCATTCTTAAAAATGTATTTTTTCATTTTAGATAAAAAATCAAACTCCAAAAACATTATTTCTTTTATTAAATAAAAACATAAAAAAACAAGAAGAAATTAATAAAACATCCTTGAAATTACTCTATCGCAAATCGCATCCCGCATAATCTTTTCTCATGAAAAGATAAGTAACAAAACAATGAAATCTTTATTTTTTGATCATCGATCGGAGTTTCGCAAGCAACAACATAAATCACACATCGTGAATATATGTTTGAAACTATAAGCAGATTTTACCAAACTTTTGATATTGCAACAACTCCGATTTTGCGATATTCCGATACTGCGATTTTGCAATTTCGTGATATTGCGAAATCGCATATCGCATAAACAAAATGTAATGTGCTTCATAAAGACAGGTTCAAAGGGCGCAATGCAATGGGTTTGACAGGTTTAAATACAGGTTTTGCGCGAAAATAAATCATGTCAAGAACTATTAAGTGTGTTTTATCATCCCAATGCAAACAATTATTGATTCATTACAATTAATTAATGCTATAGTTGTTTCCTGGATCTTTCCTTTCAAAATTGGTCATTTCAATATATCTTCCATCATTTGGTCATTACTCTGTCTTTAATAGGGATTTTCCTTCAAAATATGTCCATCCGCAAGGTAATGCATAAGCACGGCAAACAGATTGTTGCATAATTAGAACATATAGAAATGTCGCCTACAGTCTCAGACACTGTCTGCACTACCGATGGAGGTGCTACTAAGTGGCAAGCTATCTATATTATTCTTGAAGACAAAGAACCTGAAGTAGTAGAAGTCAAGGCAACTGCTGATGATGAAACACCTTCAAATTTACATTTTAAAGATATTGCATGCTCCTTCCTTCATAGGATAGTAGCAAGGGCCACTCTTCTACCATATACCGACATGATTAGGTGGGTGCTGGAAAATTCAACAATCAAGGATAGACAATTAAGAACCGCTAAGAATGAGATCTTAGGTTCTTTCAGAGCTGAAGATTTGAAAGCCATGTATAAGATACCTAACCACAAGACATCTACGATAATAGATTTGTTGAGAAATTTGAAAAGAACGATGAGGACCCTTTCAAGACAATTGAAGGTTGGAGGAAACTGGATAACAAGTTCAAACATGAGAAATCAGGTATATATCATGTCGCCTCACTGGAAAATCCCTAAAATTTTGCAGCCACGATGTTATGAAGATTATATGGTCTCCCTGATAATACCAAATTCTCCATAAATTGGCTTCCCCTGATTGATTACCGTGTTAATTCCCGTATCATGAATTGGGCAACCATTATTTCTGAAAATCTAGCTAAAGCGATTAATGAATATCTCCAAACAACAGCTTCTTCCTTGAAACCCGTCCCCCAATTTTTCACAAGTGCATATATTTTTTATGCTATCTGTTTTTCTACCAGTTTTCCAGTTCTGGGTTGGAAATGGACTCCCGAGGATCCCACCCCTATTCATTTGAGTCATAAAGAGATATGGGAGCATAATTATGCACCACATTTTCATAGGCTATGTTATGGAGTTGTATTACCGTTACATCAATTAATGTTTGATGGAGTGAGCCCTAGGTTCACTAAGGAAGCCCTTGCAGAACTTCAAATGATAGAGAGATTTTTTATTGAAGAATATTTTTCATACATCAGAGTATTTGGAAGCTCCGCTCCCCCACATATTCTTCCTTTATATGTTTCTGATAAATTAATGGTGAGAGAAGTCGCTTACCAAACTGTTGGTAATGGACTCACAAAATCTTTGAAGGATAGTAAAAAATCCTTATGGCCAAGTTTTCCAATTCAATGTGGTACATTCACCCTCAGAAATTTCAATCATGCATTGAAAGAATGCCAGAAGATTGAGCTTTTGAAGCTCCCCGTTTTACCCTCAAGGCAATTCGATCTAGAAAATATTGGTAACAAATTTACTCAGTCAGTTAAAATCAAACCTATCATACACACTGATGATAGATTTGAAGACATTTTCCAATCTGTTGGGACTTTTGAAGAAGTCCAATTTTTTTTCAAATTGAACCTAGATCCAGAAGAATTATAGAGATTTAATGAGTACAAAGAACAAAGACTTAGACGTATCCCTCAAAATGTCTTGGTTACTATCTATACGACTGAAGCAAGCAAAGAAATCAGAGCAGAACAAACAGATTCACAAAATCAAAGTGAACTAGATAAATTCTGGATTTCAGCTAGCAACACATTGATAAATACCCCAGAGGTATCATCTTCACAAAAAGATACACAATTTCACACTCCAAAGGGACAAATAATTTCAGCAAAAGAAATCATTGAAAGTCCTGGGATAACCTCCCAAAATACATAAGTCATTCCTGCGTTTCCTACTAATGAGATTGTTTTGAAGGTGACCGATATCCCTCCCTTGATGTATTCTACAACCCTCTTCATAAAGTTGTAGCAAGGAAATAGAGGAAAAGAAGAAAGATTGAAACACCCCCAAGAAATGAAGTAATGGAAGTTGTATGGAAAGACACTCCTTCAAATCCAATTGAAAATTTGACTCGGCTATCACAATTTTCTGGAGCATAGACTACTGCAGTGATGGATAAGGCAGCCGAAGTATCCATTTTGGTTCAAGAAAAAGATGAGAGGGTCATGTAGCTACAACAACAATTGGATGAAGAAAGGAACAGTCTGAAACATAAGGTAGAGCAGCAACACCTCAAATTTCAGCAAGATATGGAAGTGCTTAAGATAAGTCATGAAAATGACTTATCTAGCAAAAGCACATTGATTAAAGAATTGAGAGAAGATCTTATAAAATATGAAGGTATTCCTACTGCAGAGGAATTCATAAAAGAAGAATTAGCATTGAATACCTTAATATCAAAGCAACAAAAATAATTTATCTTACAAATGTCAGACATAATCCCACACTTGGAAATCAGTGAGAAGTTGACCAATACAATTATTGACCAGAGAATTGAGTTTAATGAACTCAATACCAAAATTTTTGATTATATTGAATGGTAGGATTCAGAGGATGGGAGAAAGTCAAGTCTCCCAAAGGTCAAAGAAAATTTTAAAGATATCCTTTTTACTGACTGGGATGCACAGGTAAAACAGACAAAATTGGCCATAGCCAGAGCAATAGGTATATAAAAGAGTATGGTCAAAATGATCAACCACATATTGCATACCTATGGTTTGATTAAAGAAGGAAATCGCAAATCGATTCTTGATATAAGAAATTTAGAGAAAAGTTGGAAAAACACAGGTCAACTCCGAGAAGAAACGCTTGCATAGCTGAAGAAGACTGATTGGGAATCATACTGGCAGTTACTGGTTAAGCCGCATAGTCAAGTAATGACATTGAATTTCTCTCTGGATTCCATACAGAAAATGCAACCACTTTTGCATTATGCTATATCTACCGGGCAGATAAAGACGCAGTTCGGGAAGCCTCCATAAGTTCAGCCAATGTCCTATATTTGTGAGCAAAAAAACAAATCTGGTAGTAATCTATCATCGGGCATGATTATAAGTTAGTTTGTTTTTAATAATTTCAATTTTAGCAATTAGATACTAGGAATGAGGAAGGTTATTTGAAACCACCTCATAGGATATTTTGTATAATCTATTTTTGTAAGTAGTTAATGTAGTATTTAAACCCTTCTCATGCATTTAGAGAAGGGTCCAGAATTTTATTTAGAACATTTACAAGGAATGCTTTATTGTAAGTTTGTGGATGCCTTGATAAAATAATGGAACACGACATTTTCAGTTATACATCATTTTGTTGATCACTGTTGATGCACTTTTGTATTCTCTGAAAGAATTATTGGTAGAAATATTGATTGTGGCCTATTATTGCTCATCAAATGAATAGGACAGTATACATCTAGTACTATTATCATGTATGCTAAATTCTGTTTTAAAAATTAGTGATAAGTATAGCTTTCATAAATTATATATGAAATCAATTGTTTCTGTTTGAAATATCAGTTGCACTATTGTACGATATGAAGATAGAAATTGATTTTTTTTAATATATGATCATTAGAATATATGCGATATGTTTCACATCTTCTTTTGATTAACTATTTCTCAAAAGAATCATCTTACAAAATTATTAATTCTATTAAGTTTGTCATTGATCTAAATCATCACAAACTGAATAGATATCATTCTAAATCGCATAAAATTAGCATTATCCCGGGTTAGATTAGATTAGACTTAATTCAAAGTTTTGCATTTTAGAATAAATTTGTTTTAGTTTTTAGTAGTTCTTTATGCAAATAATTTGAGAAAAACCCAACAATCATATAAAACCCAAATTTGGGAAACTGGTCCCATTACGCCCAGTCGGAGCCACTATCCCAAACGGAAAAGGAATTGCTTTAAGGTCCAGACCAGGTGGTTATCCCCCTTATTGTTGCCACAGATTTCTGAGGCCTCAACATTTTTGGTGCTAGAAGGAGGGCCTGACTATGAATGACATATAAATCTAAAACTCAAACTAGAATCCCTCATAAGAGTCGATCTCCCCAAAAGCATCCAACAACTTCCTGATCAAACTCTAAATCACCAACTCAGAAATCGAAAATTGTAGAAACTTTCCCCTCATATCCTGAGATATCTCGACAGTCATCTGCTTCAGAATTTACTCCTGAGTCTCCCGAAGTTTAGTCTTTAATTCAGAAATTAGAAGGAATATATATTTCTGCGGAAAAGCCTGCTAATCCAGAAGGTTCTGAAGAAAGCGTCACTTCTCTATTTAAAGAAACTGGTATATTAACCCGATCCAAAAGTGAAAGACTTGGAATTCCTCCTTTTGAGTTTCCAATAGAATCACATTGCAAAAAAATTTCTGTATCCAGATCTAAGCCAGATACGAGTGAAGTCACATCAAATTTTCCTTCAGTTACTTCTTCGCATCCTCTTACTCAATCTACATCTTCTTATTCTTCCATTTCCTCTAATCATATAATCAATACTATCACAAGTAGTACTATTCCAGTTGTAAGTTCTACATCCATCCCCCCTACTTCTGTATCTTCACAAACTTAAAATCCAATTATGGCTAATTGACCTTGGAAAAATCCTTGTGCTGTATTGATTGCAAATCCAAATCCTCTTCCAGATCATCTATAATCCAGATGATGGTCTTCCTGCTGAAGAACATATCAATAATTTTATGTTAGCCATGAATCTTATTGGAGTTTCTCATGAATACATTGTAGTCAGATTGTTTCCTTATACTTTACAAGGATCTGCAAGATCCTGGTACTTTTCTCTTCCAACAGGATCTATTACCGATTGGGCAAATTTTGGACAAGTTTTTCTTGCAAAATTTGGAGATGATAGAACTATTGCATCTTTAATCAATGCCCTTTCCAATCTAAAAACAAATTCAGGTGAAAGGATCAAAGATTTCAACTCCAGATTTAACAAGTTATTAAACAAAATCCCAACCAATTCCAAGCCTACTGTTGATGTACAAATAGAGTGGTATATTTCTTCTTTACCTTCTAATATAGCTATTTTTGTAGATGGAGCTGGTAAAGCTACCCTTTTAGAAAACATGAAAGAAGCTCTTGCTGTAGAGAAAAGAATCTTAGCATTAGAAAAATGATCAGAGATAGAAGACAATAAATCAAAGAAAGTGACATTTAGTCAAGATTCCAAAAAGAAAGTCTCGAAAGATCCATTCGATCTTGAAGGTATTCAAAAAGTGTTAAAGGCTATGTCAAATGACATTATTGATATAAAGAAACAAGTTACTGAATCATCAGTACCTAAAAAATCATATTGCCCATTTAAGAAAAATCCTTCTTCAACTTCTCAGCCTCCAAATATTATTTCAAATGATGAATCTGATCAAGGTACTGAAGATCCCTCACCATCTGAACAAGAACTAGAGTCTAAGGAAGAAGTTGAATTGAATGGGTTATGGGAGTTCATTCTCCCCACAGAAGAAGAAAGAGAAGCTATGCGTGTGTCTACAAGAAGAAAATCTTCTTCTAATTCAACTATATCAAATCAGAAATAGAAATATCTCCCCACAAAGGAATAAACAACAGTCAAAAAATCTAAAACTGTCTAGATAGATCCTATTTCATCTGATCCTATTAAAACAACCAAAACTTTGATAGTTTCAGATACAGTGGAATACAATATAGTTGAAGATATGAAAAATACCAAAGCAAATATTCCATTACATGAAATGACCAAACTTAAACAACAACATAAAATTTTACTTAGAGAACTCAAGGCAATCCCTGTAGATCCTATACAACCACCAGTTATAGCCCAAGCTTCTAAAGATATGGTAAAACCTCTGTCATCTCCAAACAAAGTAAATCCCTTTAGTTGGTGATAGATCTATTTCTCACACTCCTTTACTTTTGACTTATGAGATTTTCAACAAAAATGTTCATAACTGTCTTATTGATTCAGGAGCTTCTTCAAACATCATGCCAAGAACAGTGTGTACAAAATTTAATATCACTCCTCAAAAGTATGCTGTACATATAGTTCAATTAGATAGAGCAAAAGTAGAAGTCATTGGAGAAATGTTGTTAGTATCCATTAGATTATCATCCAATCCAAAGGTATTGCAAGTAATCGATATTTTGGTCGTAGACATCCCTGAATTTTATGGTCTTATTTTAAGTAGGGATTGGTCTGAAAATTTACATGGATATTTTTCTACCGATTGGTCACACATGTGGTTGCCATATAATGGTAAACCAAATCAAATTAGAGTTGACCGCGAAAAATTTATGAAACATACAGTCACTGAATTAGAAGAAACAAATGAGCCTATAACTTTCACCAATAATATTATTGGAAATTATTCAGCTGAATCGTTTCTTGGATCATCCAATGCCCATATTTCACCTTTTTCAACAAACACTGCTAGTTCTCAAATTGAAAACTTTTCTCAAGCAGACACTTCTAGATGTGTTAATCTTAGCAATAAAATTCCAAAAAATTCTTTGTTTTGGACTTTATACTTTGATGGTTCAAAATCAGAAGATGGTGCAGGAGTAGGTTGCGTTTTAATCAATCCACAAGGAGAGAAACCAATGCTAGCTTGCAGACTTGAATTTGAATGCACAAATAATACCGTTGAATATGAAGCATTGATACAAGGTCTGTACAAAGCTATTAGTTTAAATGTTAAATATTTGTAGGTATATGGAGATTTTGAAATAATTGTTAGACAAGTCAGAAATACAATTCATTGTGTTTCTGGACATTTGAAACACTATCAAACTTTAGCTCAGAGCCTTACATCCTATTTCTCTGCATTTAATATCTCCACAATTCCTAGATTACAAAATTCAAGTGTTGATTTACTTGCTCATGTAGCATCTAAGCTTATACCATCCGAAGTATTTAGCCCTGACAGATTTTCAATTGAGTTAATTTTTAGGCCTTCCATTCCCGAAAACGTAACAAATTGGAGAGTATTTAAAAATGATGTAGATATAGTAGACTTTCTTACATCAGATAGAGCTTATGAAGGTCAAATCATAGATGAACATGAACATGACTTACTAATTGAAGATAAACAAAATACTAATCCAATTTCGAAATTTGTAGTCAAAATGGAAGATCTCTATGATTTAAAAGATAGGTTTAAAAATATTATCAATTCAAAAACCCAGAGTTCTACTCTAAAATTTGAATTGATTAATCTTGGTACACCAGAAAAACCTCAAAACATCAACTTAGGTCTTGGTTTAAAACCTGAAGAAAGGATGTCATTCATTAAGTTGTTGAAAACATATAAAGATATCTTTGCATGGGATTATTCAGATCTCAAGACATATGATACTTCCATAATTCAACATATCATACCTATGATCTCAGATGATAAGCCTATTAAAAAAAACATAGAAAGATCCATCCAAATTTAGAGAGTCAAATTAAATCTGAATTAAATAAAATGCTCAAAGCCAAACTTATTTTTCCTGTTAGATGGGCCCTCAAACATGGTCTCAATTAGAAAGAAGAATGGATACATTAGGATTTTCATAGACTTTAGAAATTTGAATAAAGAATGCCAAAAGGATAATTTTCCCTTGCCTACCATGGAATAGATATTACAGTCAGTTGTAGGATATGAATTGATGTCTTTTCTCGATGGATTTTCAGGATATAATCAGATTATGGTACATCCAGATGATAGATTAAAAACAAAATTTAGGACAAAGTGGGGAACAAACATATACCAAAAAATGCCATTTGGGTTGATTAATGCCGGTGCTACATTTCAACGTGCTATGGATATAGATTTTAGAGGAATAATCAATAGCTTAGTTGTTATATAATTAGATGACATTACTGTTTACTCTAAGCATAGAAACAATCATGTTAATCACCTAAAACACATTTTTGAAAGATGTAGAAAATTCGACATTTCCTTGAATCCTAAAAAAATGTTATTTTGCCTTATCAGAAGGTAAATTATTAGGGTTCATTATCTCTAAAAATGGAATCCATATTGACCCTGATAGGATTCATGAAATTGAAAACATCCCTCTACTAAACAATAAAAAATGATGCAATCATTTTTAGGACAAATTAATTTTGTAAAAATATTTGTTCCCAATTTATCCCAAATCAAGAAAAATTCAATTTTTAAATGGAGAAAAGAAGAGAGAAATTCTTTTGAGTTAATTAAGAAAGCCATCATTGAAGCTCCTTCTTTAACAACTCCTGATTTTCTTAATCCATTTGTATTATATACATTTTCTTCTAATAGATCATACGCAACAGTTTTGACACAGCTAAATGATCAAAACATTCAAGCACCAATTTCATTTCTTAGTTCTAACCTTCAAGGTGTTGAGTTAAATTATTCAGCTGTGGAAAAACAAGTTTATGTTGTATTTAAAGCTTTGAAACATTTTAGACCTTTTCTCCTAAAAACACATACTAAAATAATAGTGCCTTACTCAGCAGTAAGACAATTATTAATCCAATGAGATGTAGGAGAGAAGAGAGCAAATTGGGTCACTGCACTTCAAGAATATGATGTAGAGATACATCCTGCTAAAATTGTTAAAGGACAAGGTCTTTGCAGGATGTTAACTGGAGCCTCTCATTTACCAATAGAAGAAGATCAACCAAAAGAAATACAACTGTCCGAGGTAAGCCTAAACGATTCTCAGTCACAATATGCTGATATGAATTTTTTCTTAAAAAATGGATATGCTCCATTATATCTCAATTATACAACAAAGCGTGCTCTGAGGCTTAAAGAAAATCAATATCAACTCATAGATGATGTGCTATTTAGAAATAATTATGATTCTGTATTATTGAGATGTTTAGAGAAAACTAAAGTTGAAAAGTAATGCAGGAATTACATGATGGACCAGCTAGAGGTCATTTCGGAGGAAACACCACAACTCATAAAATACTGCATGCTGGTTACTATTGGAAAACTCTATTTAAAGATGCATATGAATACGCGAGAAAATGTAAAGTGTGTCAAACTGCGACAGGGAGAGAAAGGAAAGCAACATTTCCACTACAACCAGTAAATATATATCAACCATTCGAACAATGGGAGTTAGATATCATAGGTGAAATAACTCCAAAATATTTTAAACAACATAAGTATACTCTAACTGCAATAGATTATTTCACAAAATGGGTAGAAGTTATCCCATTAAAGGTGGTTAATACACAAAGTATTACATATTTTATTGATCAATTCATAATCACCAAGTTTGGCCTCCCATCAACTTTGATATTTGATAATGCATCTTACTTTTTTGGAAATGCTATGATAGAATTTGCTTTGAAAATAGGTTTTAAATTAAAATACTCAGCTAACTATTATCCACAAGGTAATGGATTAGCTGAATCTACAAATAAAAACCTTGTCAGAATCATCAAACGAACTATAGAACAAAATCATAAAAATTGGCACAAAGCACTATTATTTTCTCTTTGGGCAGATAAAATCACCCATAAATCCTCAATAGGTACTTCTCCATTTGTGTTAGTTTATGGGAAAGAAGCAGTTATACCCACAAATTTAATAATACCAACATTTTCTTTAGTGAAATTTATTGATGAAAATTCTTGGTCTTCCCTTCAACTTAGACAAGATCAAATTCTTAAAATGGAAGAACAGAGAGAAAAAGCCAAATATATACATGCTCATTATCAACAAATAGCGAAAGCCTCGTTTGACACAACATCCACCAGTTCAAAAGCATTTGAAATAGGAGACCTTATTTTGAAATGGGATAAGGCACATGAGGAAAAAGGTAAGCATACCAAATTCGAAAGATTATGGCTTGGTCCATTTCAAATCATTGAGAAAATAGGCTTATCCACCATTTTGCTGCAAGACTTATCAGGTAAGAAAGATTCCTTCCCTGTGAATGGTCAAATTCTTAAAAAATATTTCTCTTAGATCAAGCTTTAAAATTTATTTTTGCTTTAGGAAAATAAAAAGTTGAAAATAACATCATTTTTTGTTGATTCAAATTTTCAAAATTTCTGATAAATTATTTTGATCTTTCGCTTCTATAAATAAGTGAAGTAAAAAGATGATTATAACTATGAGAATTGAATAAACCTTATTTTTTTGAAATAATTTGAAATTTACTAAAGGCATTTACTTTCCAAAAAGACTCTTGATATCATAAAATATAGTTGTTATGTATCAGTCAAAAAAGGGAAATTTTAACTTAGCAAGGATTATCTACAAAAATTATCTACCAATTCTATAATTATCATCCATAACTCTTAAATGAGCTAATGATTCATCCCATCTGATAAATTTTATTCTTCAAAATATAATTCAAAAAAGAAAAATAAATATATACATTGTACAAATTCAAAAGAAAATAAGTCTCATCACGAGCTTGTTTATCATGATCATAGAAAAATAATCTAGACTGATATTACCAATACTGGATACTACAACAGGGTAATAGCTAAATGATTATCAAAAAAATCAATAGACAAGGGGTCTCATTACGAGCCAACTTGTTCAGTCTAAATTACTATCAGTGAATGACATTGTCACTATGAGGCCACCAAACTTGGAAAATGATTTTGAAAATGTGTCAAACAAAAAGAAATTCAATTACATGTCAAATTATATTTTGAAATAAGAAATCAAATTCATATGGGACCATGATTCATTATTGGTTAAAATATAACCCTGTCAAGGCTATAAACCCCTGTTGGAAACAATGACTCTATCTATGATAAGTGAGTAAAAATCTATTAAACCAATTTTAGAGAATACCTACTTTATCTTTTTAAATTTGAGTACTGACTGATACAGATACCTATGTATTATCACTGAAGGGGTTAATTAAGAAGAAATGAGATAGGTAAAAAGAGTATATTATGAAAAAACACTGTTTAATTCATGAATCATACTAATTGTATTCTTATATATTTTTCTTGTTTTGAAAGTTTAGAAATATCAAAATAAACCAATCAGATATATCTGGTTCTCCCAAGTGAATCGCCAATTGTTGTGCTATGCAACAACTCCCCCCATTTTTATTTTCAAAATAATCTAGACCTTTGATAAATAGAAATAGGGACCCTTCTTAAAAATGTATTTTTTCATTTTAGATAAAAAATAAAACTCCAAAAACATTATTGCTTTTATTAAATAAAAACATAAAAAAACAAAAAGAAATTAATAAAACATCTTTGAAATTACCCTATCGCAAATCACATCCCGCATAATCTTTTCTCATTAAAAGATAAGTAACAAAATAGCGAAATCCCGATTTTGTGATCAGCGATCAGAGTTTCCCAAGCGAAAGCATAAATCGCACATCGTGAATATATGTTTGAAAATTTAAGCAGACTTTACCAAAGTTCCGATATTGCGACAACTTTGATTTTGCGATATTTCAATACTGCGATTTTGTGATTTCGCGATATCGCAAAATCGCATATCGCATAAACAAAATGTAATGTGCTTCATAAAGACAGGTTCAAAGGGCACGATGTGATGGATTTGAAAGGCTTAAATAAAGGTTTAACGTGAAAATAAATCATGTCAGGAACTATTAAGTGTGTTTTATCATCCCAATGCAAACAATTATTGATTCGTTACAATTAATTAATGCTATATCTGTTTCCCAGATCTTTCCTTTCAAAATTGGTCATTTCAATATATCTTCCATCATTTGATCATTACTCTGTCTTTAATAAGGTTTTTCCTTCAAAATATGTCCATCCTCAATGTAATGTAGAAGCATGACAAACATATTGTTGCAGAATTAGAACATATAGAAATGTCACCTATAGTCTCAGATACTGTCTACATTGCCGATGGAGGTGCTACTAAGTGGCAAGCTATCTATACTATTCTTGAATTTGAAGAACCTGAAGTAGTAGAAGTCAAGGCAACTGCTGATGATGCAACACCTTCAAATTTACAATTTAAAGATATTGCACGCTCCTTCCTTCATAGGATAGAAGCAAGGGCCACTCTTCTACCATATACCAACATGATTAGGTGGGTGCAGGAAAAATCAACAATCAAGGAAAGACAAATAAGAACCGCTAAGAGTGAGATCTTAGGTTCTTTCAAAGCTAAAGATTTGAAAGCCATGTATAAGCTACCTGACGAACAAGACATCTATGATAATAGATTTGTTGAGAAATTTGCAAAGAACGATGAGGACCCTTTCAAGATAATTCAAGGTTGGAGGAAACTGGATAACAAGTTCAAATATGAGAAATCAGGTATGTATCCTATTGCATCACTGGTAAATCCCTACAATTTTTCAGCCGCGATGCTATGAAGATTATATGGTCTCCCTAATAATACCAAATTCTCCATAAATTGGATTCCCCTGATTGATTCTTGTGTTAATTCCCACATCATGAATTGGGCAACCATTCTTTTTGAAAATATAGCTAAAGAGATTAATGAATATTGCAAAACAAGAGCTTCTTCCTCCAAACCCATCCCCCAATTTTTCATGAGTGCATATATTTTTGATGCCATCTGTTTTTCTACCAGTTTTCCAGTTATGGGTTAGAAATGGACTCCCGAGGATCCCACCCCTATTCATTTGAGTCATAAAGAGATATGGGAGCATAATTATGTACCAAATTTTCATAGGCTATTTTATGGAGTTGTATTATCATTACATCAATTAATGTTTGACAGAGAGAGCCCTAGGTTCACTAAGGAAGCCCTTGCAGACATTCAAATGATAGGGATATGTTTTTATTGAAGAACAATTTTCATACATCAAAGTATTTGGAAGCTCCGCTCGCCCACATATTCTTCCTTTGTATGTTTATGATAAATTAATGGCAAGAGAAGTCACTTACCAAACTGTTGGCAATGGACTCACCAAATCTTTGAAGGATAGTAAAAAATATTTATGGACAAGTTTTCCAATTCAATGTGGTACATTCACCCTTAGAAATTTCAATCATGCATTGAAAGAATGTCAGAAGATTGAGCTTTCAAAGCTCCCTGTTTTAACCTCAAGGCAATTCGATCCAGAAAATATTGCTAACAAATTCACTCATTCAACTAAAATCAAACCTATCGTACACATTGATGATAGATTTGAAGACATTTTGCAATTTGTTGGGACTTTTGAAGAAGTCCAATTTTTTTTCAAATTGAACCTAAATCCATAAGAATTACAGAGATTCAATGAGTACAGAGAAAAAATACTCAGACACATCCCTCAAAATGTCTTGGTTACTAGTTATACGACTGAAGCAAGCAAAAAAATCAGAGCAGAACAAATAGATTGACAAAATCAGAGTGAACTAGATAAATTCTAGATTTTAGCTAGCAACACATTGATAAATACCCCAGAGGTATCATCTTCACATAAATATATAGAATTTTACACTCCAAAGGGACAAATAATTTCAGCAAAATAAATCATTGAAAGTCCTAGGATAACCTCCCAAGATACAGAAGTCATTCTTGCATTTCCTACTGGTGAGATTGTTCTGAAGGTGACTGATATCCCTCCACTTGATGTATTCTACAATCCTCTTCATAAAGCTGTAGTGAGGAAACAGAGGAAAAGAAGAAATTTTGAAATGCCCCCAGGAAATGAAGCAATGGAAGTTGTATGGAAAGACACTCCTTCAAATCCAATTGAAAATTTGACTCGGCTATCAAAATTTGCTGGAGCATAGACTACTGCAATGATGGATCAGGCAACCGAAGTATCCATTTTGGTTCAAGAAAAAGATGATAAGATCATGCAGCTATGGAAAAAACTGGATGAAGAAAGGAACAGTCTGAAACAGAAGGTAGAGCAACAACTCCTCAAATTTCAGCAAGATATGGAAGTGCTTAAGATAAGTCATGAAAATGATTTATCTAGAAAAAACACATTAATTGAAGAATTGAGAGAAGATCTTACAAAATATGAAGGTATTCCTATTGTAGAGGAATTCATAAAATAAGCATTAGAATTGAATTCCTTACTCTCAAAACAAGAAAACTTGTTTATCTTACAAATGTCAGACATAATCCCACACTTGGAAAACAATGAAAAATTGACCAATACAGTTATTGGCCAGACAATTGAGTTTAATGAACTCAATACTAAAATTTTTGATTATATTGAATGGCAGGATTCAGAGGAAGGGAGAAATTCAAGTCTCCCAAAGATCAAAGAAACTTTTAAAGATATCTTTTTTACTGACTGGGATTCACAGGTAAAACGGGCAGAATTGGCCATAGCCAGAGTAGCAGGTATATCAAAGAGTATGGTCAAAATGATTAACCACATGTTTCATACCTCTGGTTTGATTAAATATGGAAATCACAAATCGATTTATGATATCAGAAATTTAGAGAAAAGTTGGAAAAACATAGGTCAACTCCGAGAAGAAACGCTTGCACAGCTGAAGAAGATTGATTGGGAATCATACTGGCAGTTATTGGTTAAGCCGCGTAGTCAAGTAATGACATTGAATTGCTCTCTGGATTCCATATAGAAAATGCAGCCACTTTTGCATGATGCTATATTTACTGGGCAGATGAAGACGCAGTTCGGGAAGCCTCCACAAGTTCAACCAATATTCGATATTTGTGAGAAAAAAGTAGAGCTGGCAGTAATCTATCATCAGGAATGATTAAAAGTTAGTTTGTTTTTAATAATTTCAATTTTAGCAATTAGATACTAGGAATGAAGAAGGTTGTTTGAAACCACCTCATAGGATATTTTGTATAATCTATTTTTGTAAGTAGTTAATGTAGTATTTAAACCCTTCTCATGCATTTAGAGAAGGGTCCAGAATTTTATTGAGAAAATTTAAAAAGAATTCTTTATTGTAAGTTTGTGGATGCCTTGATAAAATAATGGAACACAACCTTTTCAGTTATACATCATTTTTTTGATCACTGTTGATGCAATTTTGTATTCTCTGAAAGAATTATTGACAGAAAGATGATTGTGGCCTATTATTGCTGATCAAATTAACATGACAGTATACATCTGGTACAATTATCATGTATGCTAAACTCTGTTTTAAACATTAGTGATAAGTATAGCTTTCATGAATTATATATGAAATCAATTGTTTCTGTTTGAAATATCAGTTGCACTATTGTACAATAAGAAGATAGAAATTGATTTGTTTTATATATGATCATCATAATATATGCGATATGTTGCACATCTTCTTTTGATTAACTGTTTCTCAAAAGAATCATCTTACACAAGTATTAATTATATTAAGTCTGTGATTGATCTAAATCATCATAGACTGAATAGATATCATTCTAGATCGCATAAAATTAGCATTATCCCGGGTTATATTAGATTAGACTTAATTCAAAGTTTTGCATTTTAGAATAAATTTGTTTTAGTTTTTAGTAATTCTTTATGCAAATAATTTGAGAAAAACCCAACAATCATATAAAATCCAAATATGGGAAACTGGTCCCATTACGCCCAGTCGGAGCCACTATCCCAAATGGAAAAGGAAATGCTTTAAGGTCCGGACCAGGTGGTTATCCCCCTTGTTTTGACACATATTTCTGAGGCCTAAACAGAAGGCAGCTCTAATTTTATGACATGGAAGGATCACATGGAGGCGGTATTGGATGTCAATGGTTTGCTAGAATACATCAAGACAAATGTTTCAAAACCAATGGAATCTAATGCCCATAACCTTGCTTAGTTGAAGAAATATGTAGCCAAGGCAAGGAGAATAATATTGGAAGGAGTACGGGACCACATTGTCACCAATATCCATGGGAAATAAACTCCTTAAGCAATGTGGTAGGCACTGAAAAATCTGTTCCAAAATAGCAGCGATCATAGGAAATTGGTGCTCAAGGATAAAATTTGAAATATCAAGATGCAGAATAATGACACTATTCAACAATATATGAGCAGGTTCACACAAGTTCGTGGTGAGCTTGAAAGATTTGGTGTTACTGTTTTAAATGATGATTTGGTAATCCTAGCCCTTCTAGGCCTTCCCAAGACTTGTCACTCGATGAAAAGGAGGGAGAACCTATTGAATTAGGAACAATTATGGTCTGATTTGGTACAAGAGGAAATAAGGTGAAATACCAGTGATGGGACTTCATCCAAGTGCGAGGATGAAGAAAAAATTTTATTGGTTGGAAAGGGAAATAAGGGAAATGTAACAACCCTGGTGAAAATTCCATGTAAATAAAAATTAATAAAGGAAAAATAAAAACCATTGTTATGTGACACTTATTCCAAGATGAATTTTGGGAAAACATCCTAGCATTGGTGTTTATTTTGTTTATTATGGCTAAGGAAATTGGTAAAGACAATGGAAAAGAATTTGGAAAGACAAAATGTCATTTTGGAAATTTATTTATGAAAAATAATGGAAATTAGGAGAAAAGTAAGGTGAAAGATCACATGTTGTACATGAGGAGAAAAATGAAGGAAAATAATGTTAAAATGAAAAAAATTGAGGACACATTAATAAAAAGGTTTCTGAGGATTAGTTGGTACCTTTTGGCAGTGTAACCTTTTTTCAGTTCAATTTTGGAGCTCTCTTTCTCTATTCTCTCTCTTTCACATTCTTGGACACTTAAACATCAGATCAAGAAATGAAAAGAAGGAAAGGAGGGAGCAAATATCAAGAAAGGAAGAGCAAGATCAAGTAGCTACAATAGGTATACTTGCAAGTATCGATTTGCATGTGTGATTTCCTTGCTATATTTGGCATGCATGGTTATGAATGTGTGTTCTTGGTTCTCTTACTGCCATTGGCATGGGTTTTTCCAGGTGTGGCAATGTTCTTGAAAATTGCCTTGCTGTTTTTGGATAGCCATGGTGTGATGGGGTTATCATGTTTTGGTTAAGCTGGATTTTCGGATGGATTCAAAACTGAGTGAGGTGGATCTCTGAATGAAAGAACACATGGCCTAATTATCCTTGAACCTGATTGTGGATTATGGTAAAGCCACTGGAATAGTAACCTCTGAACCAGACTGCAGGTTGCGGTACAAGAAGGTATTGTGTGCCTCAGTGGGCCTAGGAATTTGTGAACGGTGAATGGTGGGATATATGGTAAAGCCTAGAGGTGAGTGGCCTTGATCCAACCTAGGAATCCTTGTTTGGTGAATAGAGGGATATACGTTGAAGCCTAGAGGGTGGTGTCTCGATTATGGCCTAGTGATCCCTGGATCAGACATAGGATTGTGGTAAAGCCTAGAGACTAGGGGACATGAAAATTCCTCACGATGTAGGTGGAGAAATCCGATGGAATCCATGCTTGTTTATGGCCTAGTGATCCAGTGAGGATTGTGGTAAAGGCTAATTTTATTGATGGGGATGAGGTGGTGTAGCTTCAGGAATCCCTAGTTTATTTTTGGTTCCGAGTCCCACATTCATGCTTGGAATGTTGCACAGGGGTGATTGGCTGAAGAGATATTTGGTTCAGCCAATATATGGTCGGGTGGAATATGGAAGTCCCAAACTTGGTTGGCTTTTGAATTCATTAATATGAGTTCCCTTCCTTGGTATTTTATGTAAAAATGTACTCATTCATATGTGGAATTTGTGGTTGTTGTATCCTTATTATTTATGTTTTTTATATTATGGTTATGAGTATGTTTTATGACAGTAATGATGTATGGCTCTCATCTGTTTTGATTTATAAATGAATGAACAATGAATATATGACCTAATAGATGATAATGCAACTAATTTGATAAGGCATCAATGATTCTTAGTGATTCTCAGATAAGTATGAGAATCCTATGCTCATATATGTTATTATGACCTGTAGAATGTGTTATCATTCAAAAAAAATGAAGCATCATTTGACAAAGTCCTAGAGGTTCATGTGTCAAAGGTAGGGTTATAGGATTCATTTTTCATTACTTGGTCAAGGAAATTTTTTAATTTTTCTTATTTAGCCTATCCTAAGGTCTAAACCCTCCCTCATTCAAATCCCCTCATGTCACATCAATCATAATTTTCTGACATTTTTCATTTCCCAGGGTTATAGCACTGAAAGTTTAATTTTAGACAAGAAACCACACTTTCATAGCGAAATACACATAGAAATTGCACTTTTCGCTACGAAATTGCTAATACTTTCATAGCGAAAATGCCCAGAAATACACTAGGAACGCTACGAAAGTAAGGTTTCCCATCTGTCATGTCAAATTAGATATTAGGTGTTAGAAAATGATTTGAAAAGGATAAGTTAGATGCCATTCGAGTCAGTTAGGGTAAAGATCAAGGTACATAGTTAGGGCTGAAGTCATCATCACCATTTTAAGCATGTATGAGTCATCATTATGATATGAGTAGTCATTGAACTTCAAATCTTTCCAAATTGCATCATTTTTTATTCTCCATTTCTTCTTTGTGTGTTATTGAGCTCTAGAGAAGTTATTTCATTGAGCCAAAGTTGTGGCTAGTATTTTCAAAGCTTTGAAGATATCACTGATCAAGCAAGGAAGAGAAGACATTATCAAGCGAGGCAGAGAAGACATTAAAGAACCATGGCTTCAAGAAGGAAGAAAAATAAAGGTGGCCACTATCTTAGATATGAGCCATCAAATATGAACCTGATAAATAAAGATTCAACAACTATAGAAGTCTTCAGAAGGACATGATGTTTATATTTTTGTGAAAGACTACAAGGTTTCCATGTACAAGTTTCTAAGGAATTTTCCCTAAACTTCAGTGGAACAACTACAAAAGAGAGTGGGAAAGTTGAATCTCACTACTGTACCGAGAGATCATTGCGACGCTTAACATGAGTTCAGAGGACAAGAAAAATGGTTCAAAGTGTTCAAATTCAACATGGAGGAATGCAAAGAGTTTATCAAGCCATAAGATAGTGAAGTTGACCTTACAATGCCATTCCAAGGAGATGCATGAAGGACAATTTCTCAAAGCTACTGCTTATTATCTAAAAATATTTCCCTTGTGAAGGAAGATATCATAAATTTTATTCTTACCACTTCAATCTTCTTCTACACTTTGTTGATAAGATATCTCTTGATCTGCCTTTCTATTTATACATAAGTTAAGCAAAAATGGCAGATAAATTTTAAGCAAAATTGAGGGAAGTGAAACCTCAGTTTTTCATCATGGCTTAATAAAATTGCTGGTTTTAGATGAGTTACAAAGACTAGGCATAGACTGATCTTCATTTATGTTTGTAGTGGTTTTGAAATGGATACCCTTACCCCTAAAATAACTCCTAAAACTAGAGGGATACCATAACCTTTAGTGGCAAAACAAAGTGAACCAGTAGGGGTAGAGCACAGTGAACCAGACATGATGGAAATAGAGCAGTTTCAGAGATTTGATACACCCGCTGTTCCACCAGCAAAACAAAAGTCAACAATTAGAAAATCTACAAAACAAGAGCCCACTATGAGTAAACAAGATGGCAAAAGGATGAAAAGGAGTCAAACAGTGGCTAAAGAAAAATTAGAAGGCATACTACATGCCATTGATATTGAAGAGACTCCTATAGTTCAGGCTGAGGATATAGATGAAGTTGGACAAAAAAATCAAGAAAGCTAAATCTGCAAAGAAGCTAGAATTTGAAGGTGAGGATGCAGGTTTTATGTTTCAGGCTAGGAAGCCCATGAAAAGACATGCTAGAAAACTATTGGAAAGAAGTAAAGAGGTTCATCCAACCACTGACATAGTCCAGCCACCATAAGACATTATTGATCTTTCATCACCTGCATAAAAAGATCCAGTCAGCAAGCCAAAGAAAGGAAAGGAGAAAGTCATTGAAAAAACAGAGTTTGAACTCTTTGAAGAACAATTGCGGTTAGCTAATCATGAAATTTCAGTTATGAATAAGGAGGCAAGGAAACATAATGTCCAAAATGTTCAATTTGAAAAGATGAAATAGGTTTGGGGAGAGCAGGTTGACACTGTATCAAAGACCCTAAACAACACACAACAATTAATCAAATGGACTATGCCATTAAGGAAAGAGATGAAACATGCCAAAAGAATGAACCTGCACTTGAAATATACCAAAAGAAAGATGAAGGATCAAGTTAAAGACCTCCAAGAACAACTAGAAATGATCCATGAGGAGCTGGACAAGAAAGGTCTAAAAATGACAGTAGTTGAGGAGCCAATAACTCAACTCATCATCAATGAAGAAGAAACACCTCAAGACTCCTAGTTTGAGTTGGTTTATGTTTTGAAAGGTCAATGGCATGTTGGAAACAAATTTTATATAGCTGGAAAGTACATTTTTGAAACTAAGCAAAAATTTGGAATTAACATAGTTTTCCACAGTTTTGTAGCGTTTCCTTGGCTTGAAGCCAAGAGAACGCTACGAAACCACCTGTAGATTTATTTTTTCATTTAAAACCACTTTGGGTAGCCTCCAAGGAGAGGAAATGATATGGAGGATGTGTCAGGGCATGATGAATACAATGCAAAAGGAAAGAGGCAGAAAATTTGTTTGTAAATGTCATTTTTTGTACGCTACGAAAGTACACTACGAAACTGTCATACTTTCGTAGCATGCTGTTTTGAAGGTTTATGAGCAGGTTTTTGGGTAGTTTTGGATAGGTGGACACTTTCAAAGGGTCAAGGGACTTTGCTAGCAATCATCCAAGACTTGAAGACCATGAAATGAAGACAATCCATCAACTAAATCGTGCGTTGAAGATAAGGACCTGTTTTCCTGAAAAATAGGATTTGTTTCCAACTTTTGAGGAGGGTAATCAAGATGTCAAGTAGTGATGAGTTTTGCAATAGCTAATTTGAACACATGAAGCATTAGTTTTCATATGTGTAATTATTTTAGGAGATAAGGTAGTTGATGTAATAATTAACAATTTGAGTCCTATTAGGAAAATAACTGTTTTGTAGTGTAGCTGTCATTTTCTCATTAAAGCACATGTTTTTATGTTATGCAAGGTGTCATTAGGAAAATTTCGATGAATCTAGCCAAGAGACAGATCATATCTCATGTAACAAGGTCTATTAAAGTGTATATATTCGAATTTGTAAGGGGTTGGATATTATGGGTTGGATATTTTTTGGCAATACTGTAGCTTTATGTAATTTGATTGATATCAATAAAACAAAGGATTTTTTCTTGACCAACCTGAGATTCTCATGGAGTTTTTAGTGCTTATCTGATTTATATTTTATATGTGTACCACTTGCAGTGCTTTTCATCTTTAATACTCATAATTCATAGATGTATGCTCTGACTTCCTTTATTGATGAAATGGATGTGTTATTTCATGTTTCATATGTGATTTACCTCTGCTAAAAACTCTTACCTGCCTCAGCTTACATGTCAAGAGAACTTACCATTGAACTACTAAATTTTTTGACTCCATAAGCCCAATGATTTCAAACTTGTACTCTTTTCAACCTACACACATCACAATCAAGTTATTTTCCAAGTAGAGTTAGCCATCTAGTTTCATCATTATCAAATATCATTAACCCCTTTGAAAGAGCCCTATCAGACTGAAGAGTCTAAGATTCAGTTACAATTTGGTTTGAAACAGTTACATGAAGTTGTCTGATTAGCAACCAATCTAGTGAAATTTTGTGATAACATTTTGGTGTGTCTGCCGAGATCCTAAAGATTATAATTCCCGAAATTTTGAAGCTAAACTTCTAAAGGTAGTAGGAGCTCAAAAATATTTTCGAGGCTGAATCTACCTTGGTGACTCCATTCAAAATTCATATGATCAAAGGTGGCTTCGAGAAGGAGATACACAAGGATTAATCTTGACCCAGATCCACCTACCATTGTGGACAATCCAAACACCATCTCCAGAGGCAGTCAAGGCATTTCTGCAATATAAGGTACTCCATTACATACAAAATCCTTGTCCTATGAAGTTTTAAGAAGTCCTAAAGATAAAATATTTGATGATAAAATTCAGGAAGTCTTGCTTAGGTCTGAAAGTGAAAAATAATTGACTAAAATTGTATTAGACCTACATAGAAGAGGTATTGATACCTCAACCTTAGAAACTCAAAAAGATAAAGAAGAGTTTTGGGAAGCAGTCACTTCAGGGTTACTGTTTGAGAAAGAATATTTGGATAGGTTGAAGGAACTAGACCCATTTGAAATTTTGTTAAGAAGTAAAAATGGTGTCCCTCTTCCCGATTGGAGTTCAATTGTGACTGGACAAAAAATACCAAACAACCCTCCTCCTAACAATTCCTCTTCCTCTTTTTCTGTTGTCCATAAAAATACCACAATCCCAGTCATTATGGTTGGAAATGTGCCACCTCCATCTACTGCACCTGCTAGGTATGCACCTATTACCCTTCCAGCTGTCCTAAATTCTCTTCCTAGCAAATATTCTTCTAGAATTAAAACTTGGAGAGTGATGGAGAGATTACAGATGAAGAGCATGTAGATCAGTTCAATGACTTTATAGACAGGGAGGATGTTGACCAAGAAGATGTCAAGATGAGATTATTTGCTCAGAGCTTCACTGGTGAAGTTAGGAAGTGGTTCAAAGCCCTTACTCTTGGAAGCCTACATAATTGGAATGAATTTGAAGATAGCTTCTTGAGGAAGTGGGGAAATAGAACCAACCCTATACAAGCCCTCACTAAGTATAATAGTTTGAAGAGCGTTGTTGATGAAACTGTTCAAAACTTTTCAAAGATATTTAACAAAGTGTATGAATCTATCGCTGCCCATCTAAATCCTCCACCTAGAGCAGCTCAGCTGAGATATGATGAAGTTTTTGATTATGAATTTTCTATCCTACTAAGAGAAAGAGAATCCCCCTCACTTGCTGAAATGAAAAATGATGCAGTGAAGGTGGAGGTCAATATGATAGCAACAAAAAAGTTTAATATGGGAAAGACTAAGTTGAAAGAAGAAGATACGCCTTCCACCTCAGATGACAAATTTGATTCTATGATGAAGAAAATGGAAAAAATGATGGATAGGCTTGCCCTTGGGAATGCCTCTACTCCTCTTGCACAACATGAACCTCAATTTAAAAATCCCCAGTTCAGAACACCTCAAAACTTGCAAAGACCAAGGGAAAACAAAAATCAGCCACCTGACCCTCAGGTAAGGCCTCCTTTTTAGCAAAACTTAGTTGATGAAGAAGATCAGCTTGAAATACAAGAAGACTCAATTCATTGCTTAGATGAGAACATGTCAGGGATGTTTTTGACTAAGGAGGAACATGATGAGTCAGACCATGAAGTAAAAAAAGGTTAGGAACCATCTGATTATCTTAAAGTGTATCAACATGCAATATTTGAGATGCATAAACAATACAACCTTATAAACATAAATGTGCCAATTACTGCAAACAAAACAAAACCCAAGAAAAATGCCCCCAAGGCTGCTGAAGTTAGGAAATATACACCACCTCATCCTCCTACTAAAGAAACTAAAAAATATGCTTCTGTTTTTAGTTTGGAGAGTGATATCACTAAGATCAAAATCCCAGTACCTTTTGGAGAAATTCTTAAGGTGAATGAATATAGAAGTAAGATTGTGAAAATGCTGAATTCCCAACCATGAGCTGCTGATATCCTAAATGTTCAAGAATATCATCCAACCATATACTTGGGTCCAAGGTTAGAGGATGAGCAGAATGAAGAGGTGCCTCCTTTTTATGTCAACCTTAGTATTCATGAAATGACATTGCATAATGCCATTTTGGATTGAGGAGCCTCTCATAATATTATGCCCAAAGTAATCATGGAAATGATGGGATTGGAAATTACTAAACCATATAAATATTTGTTTTCCTTTGATTTAAAAAGTGTTCAGTGCATTGGTTTAATAAAATATTTTGTTGTTGGTCATACACAAGTCCCTGCCAAGACAGTGGTCATAGACATTGTGGTAGTAGACATTCCACCTAATTTTGGCATGTTGTTATCAAGGTCATGGGCAACGAAAATCAAAGGTACAATGCAAATGGACCTAACTTATGATACTATTCATGTTTTTGGTGAGAAAAGGAGACTTTATAGAGAAACAAGGATGGCTTACATGGCAAGTAGTAAAGATAAACCTTAGAACTTTCCAATAGATGCTGTTGATACTGAACTTGGATCTGCTATTCTTTTCAATGAATTGACTGATGAAGCAGAGGATGAAAAGAAAGAAGAAAATCAACAAACTGTAAATCAACAAAATGTAATTCAACAGACAGAAAATCAACAAACAACAAATTAAAAAATCAGTGAAGAGAAGGCGGAAGGTTGGTGGTTGTTACACTTTGATGGATCAATAGAAAGAGAGGGGGCAGGAGCAAGAATTTGGACCAAAACTCCAGAAGATGAAAGTAAGTTCTTTTCTTACAAACTGAATTTTGATTGCACAAATAACATGGCAGAGTATGAATCTCTAATTTGGGATTAGAAATTTTGAAAACAATGGGTACCCAAAATATTTATGTTTGTGGAGATTATAAATTAGTTATTAAGCAAGTTGAGGGTGTGTATCAAAATAAGGATGTTAGAATGAGGGCATACAGAAATTTGATCATGGAGATGTTAGAGAATTTCCAAGAATATTCATTTATTGTGAAGACTAGGGACCAAAACTCAATAGTTGACTCCCTAGCTATCTCTGCAAGTCTATTTATCATTCCTATTCATTCCACTGAAAGATATGAGGTTGATGTTTGCCATAGACCTCCTATCCCTGATAACATTATCCATTGGCAAATTTTTGAGGATGACCAACAAGTCAAAAAATTTATAGAGCTGAAAGAAGAGTTTGAAAGCACACAAGTAGATCAACAAAACATGCTTGTTGAATCAAAGGGAATTTGTGAAGTGTTATAGCTGAATAATAACTCTATACCCAAATGTCTCATACCCCTTGAGAAGATTTTTGATTAGAATGATGTGTTCAAGTCTCCTAGGATACAATCTGATGATGAGGAGGTAGAGAGTTGTAGCCTTGGTACAGTAGCAATGCCAAAAATGATTAAGCTTTCAAAGTATCTTTCATTTGACATGAAACAAAAATATATTGGGATGATGAAAAGGTTCATAGATGTTTTTTCTTGGAGTTATGCTAATTTGAAGAAGTATGATCCTACTATCATTCAGCATACCATTTCCATTAAAGAAAATGAAAAGCCTTTCAAGTAGAAGCTTATGAGGATTAATCCACTTCTCATGCATCTGATTGAGAAGAAAAATAAGAAAATATTTGATGCAAAAATTATTGTTCCAATCATATTCTCAAAGTGGCTTTCAAACCTGGTTCCAGTCAGGAAAAAGAGTGGAGAAATCAGAATATGCATTGACTTCAGAAACTTGAACAAATCCTCTCTGAAGGACAACTAACCTCTCTAAAAAATGGACCAAATTTTGCAGAACATTGTTGGTTCCCAAAGGATGTATATGTTGTTGAGATTGCAACAAGATGATGAGCTTAGTGAAAAGAGTCGCCTTCACTAAGTGGGGTCGTTAGGGGTATTTTTGGCGCAAGTTCATTTTTGGGGATCACGCCTATTTTTAGACATGTCGATCATATTCTATGAGTTGCAGGATGCTATTTGTGGATGGTTGGTCAAGTTGGAAAAATATATGGACTTATATTTTTAGACATATTGGGCGGAATCTACTTTTATATTGCCAGTCTAAAAATAAATATGTCGAATATTATTAGCTCTTAATAATATTTGGACTCTAAACATTATCTTATTCTCTTGGAGCACTTCAGTTAATTGCATAGATGTGGCACAACAGCTGACAGAAGGAATTATTCTATTCCTGAGGGTTTACTGGAGCTAATGCATGAAGACTTTAGTTAGAACTCATGTGACAGAGTTTGGTGGAGTTATAGAAGTAGTTGGTGGAGTTGTATTTAGTTTTACTCAGTTAGACTCAGTTGAGCTAGTTGTATCTAGTCTAACCGATTGATACACTAGTGAGAGTGGTGTGAATTAATTAATAATTAATTCACTAAATATTATCTCATTAATCAATTGAAGAATACATCAGTTAACTGCAGTGCATGGACAGTTTCAGTGGAGACCAGTGGAGAGATAGGTGAAAGGGAAAGATGACTATCAGTTGTGACTATAGTGATGCATTGATTTCATCCAACACAGAGTAGAGTTTCCAATTAGGATTTGATGAGAAAGGCTAGACCAATTCGAGTTCATTCAAAGCCATTATTTAGCAGTGATTGCACAGTAGAGGCAGGCTAGTAGGTGACAAAGAACGGTGCATGGGATTTGCTAGAACGGACTTGATTAGTGTGTAGCAATTGGAGATTGTACTAAGAGCTTGTGAGGAGCTTTGTATGATGATTGTTACATGATCTATATGACATATAATATACAGATAATTGGGGGTTTTTAGCTTTAATATTTCCCATAAACTACTGGGTTGATATGTGTGATTGTTTATGGTTTTAATGTGCGCATGCGATTGTTTTTATTTCCGCAATTAATGATCAATGGTAGAAGAGATTCTGTATTGTGCATGAAGTTAAAATAGTGTGTGATCAGGAGAATCTCAGTAAATAATATATCATTCATTCAAATTTCTACATGGTATCAGAGCGATATTGATCGTTGAAGCAATTGCAAAACATTGAAGCGGTTGAGTTTTGTGCTGGTGGAATTCGAATTTGCAGCAATGTTTTCTTGGTGTTGAAGTTGAGATGTCTTTCAAAAGATTGCGATTGGAGTATGCCCTTGAGGGCAGCTTGAATTATATTGCATGGAAGGATAGGATGGATGCGGTGCTGGATGACAATGGGTTGAAGGAGTTCATAGATGCAGAAATTCCAAAACCTGCTTCTAGCGATGCTGCCACACTTGACGCATGGCAAAAGAAGACAACAAAGTGTTGAAGAATTCTGTTGGAAGGTGTAAAGGATCACATAGTGTCTAGCCTTCATGGTAAGGCTTCTCCATTCTTGATGTGGAAAGCGTTGATGGATTTTTTCCAGCAAGAGACTAGAGGAAGTTGGTACCTAAGGATAAACTCCTAACATAAAAATGGGAGAAAGGCGACAAAAGATACCCAAGTACCTCACGAAGTTTTTCCAGTGCAGAGATGAGCTGGGAAGTGTGGGGGTTACTGTAGATGACAAGGACTTGGTGAGCTTTTCTCTCCTTAGGCTTCCGAAGAGTTGGCATTCCTATCAGGACTCTGTCAATGGTCGGGAGAAACTTCCAGGATGGGAGTGACTTTGGTCAGATTTTGTGCAAGAGGAGATAAGGCAAAGTAACAGGGATGGATCTTCATAAAAGAATGTAGATGAAGAAAATTGTGCTTTGGCTACCAAACCAAGGAAGGGGAAGATCAAGAAGAATTCTTCTCAATCTGGTGCGAAAACAAGAAGCAGGACATGTCCAAGGTGAAGTGCTTTCACTGTCACCAACACGGACATTACACCACTAATTTTCCACAGAAGAAGAAAAATAAGTAGGCTACTAGATCTGCAGCTGGAGAGGCTTAGCCTCGTAGTTTGAGTTGGATTTTTCCCTGATCACATGCTTGGTCTCAAGTATGATGGGTTCAGTGTGGTTTCTTGACAGTGGTGCGTATTTTCATATGACCGGAGACAAAGTTTTTTTAACTGATCTGGATGAGAAAGATCTTGGAGTGCACGTCGAGATGGGCGATGATGGTAGATACAGTGCGATCGGTATCGGGACCATTTCCTTTGAGAGGGAGTCTGGTAA
Source organism: Pinus albicaulis (assembly GCA_034641835.2). Taxonomy (NCBI): domain Eukaryota; kingdom Viridiplantae; phylum Streptophyta; class Pinopsida; order Pinales; family Pinaceae; genus Pinus; species Pinus albicaulis. Next base: position 984,514,378 of record CM076580.1, on the reverse strand, counting down.
ACCCTTCGTATTAAAGGAAGTCATGCATGTTCTAGGATTGAAGAATAATCTTATCTTTGTGGCGATGTTAGAAGAAAAGGCATATGATGTTGTCTTTAGCGAAGGAAAGGCTTTCCTCGCACAAGAAGGGGCAACCGGTGAACCCGAGGATAGGGGTTCGAGTTAAGAAAATTTGTTCAATTATAGGTAGATGGCTGCACAAAAATGGCGGGAAAGCAAGGCGTAAGGAGTGGTGAGCCGGGATGAGGGCGAGCTATGGCACAGAGATTTGGCCCCATCTTCACCATGGTGCTTTGAATTATTTGCACAGTATTTCGATTCTGCTTCCTAAAGGTACACTTGCTATACAAATTACACGCGGCAAGGGATGTGCTTTGTGGGCACCAGAAAGCCACCTTTCACGAGAAGGATAGTCGTGCCATGACGATCCTTGAGAGAATTCACACAGACATGTGTGGACCTTTCTCAGTAGCTTCGACAGCAAAGCACAGGTATTATGTGATATTTGTTGATGAATTTTCTCGTAAGTGTTGGATCTTCTTCATGCAGAAGAAGAGCGAGACATTCTCAAAGTTCTGTGAGTTCAACGCACTGGTGGAGAAAGAGTCGGGGAAGCAGGTGAAGGCTCTTAGGAGCAATAATGGTGGTGAATTCATCTCTGGCGAATTCAAAGACTTTTGCAGCGCAGAAGGAATTCGAAGAGAGCTCATAGTGCCTCATAACCCACAACAGAATGGGGTCGCCGAGCGAAAGAACAAAATGATCGTGAGTGCTGCATGGGCGATGTTGCATGATCAGGGCCTTCCCATACACTTGTGGGCTGAAGCTTGCAACACTGTGGTTTATGTGCAAAACCGTTGTCCTCATAGAGTACTTGGCATGAGTACACCCGAAGAGGCGTTTTCTGGTAAGAAGCCTGATATTTCTCATTTGAAGATTTTTGGCTCACCTGTTTACATTCATGTGACGAAGGATGCCAGGAAGAAGCTGGAGCCAACCGCAGAGGTTGGGATATTTGTGGGGTACACTGATACACCCCACAACTATCGTGTGTATTTTCCAGACAGTCGCAAGACTGTTGTGCGACGGGATATCAAATTTCAGGAGGAGAAAGCCATGAAGTGTTCGCTTGAGAGGGAGCCACACTTGCATGCAGATGAGGAGCTATTAGTTCCTAAGGATGAGCTTCCGAATGTGGATCAGCCACAAGAGGAAGTTCATGGAGTGGAAGAGACCACTCATGCAACGCCAACCATCAGAGGGCGCAAGCGCACTACAGAAGCTGAGCGACTGGCTCAAGATGCAGAGAAGGTTGTAGGACCACCTACAGCACAGCGCAGACAGAGACAGTCACCGGACCGGTACACTGGATACATGGCTCTTGTGAGAAAATGTGTCGTGACAGAGCCATCCTCTTTCGAGGACGCTGTGGAGGACCTCGCATGGGTAGATGCCATGGTGGAAGAATATGATTCTATTGTCAGAAACAGTGCAGAGACGTGTCCCAAGGTCACCCAAGGGAACTTGTAGTCGCGATGGATCTACAAAGTGAAGCAGGCGACTGAAGGGAGTGTGGAGAAGTAAAAGGCAATATTTGTTGCCCGTGGCTTCTCTCAGATCGAGGGGATCGACTATGAGGAGACCTTTGCACCTGCCGCAAGGTATTCTTCCATACGTATGATTCTTGCCTCTCAACGCATGGGGTGGCACATTCATCGATGGATGTGAAGATCGCGTTCCTCAATGGAACTGAGGAGGAGGTGTATACAGAGCAGCGTGTAAGCGTGGATATTGTAGTGAGCCGGTCGCATGTGTGTGCAGCCTTAAAAGAGCGTTGTATGGTTGGAAACAAGCACCGCTGAAACAAGCACCGTGCTTGGTACACATGGATAGACAAGAGTTAATCGGACTTGGATTCTCCCAAGAGTGAGGTGCATCCGAATCCCAACCGTATTGTAGGAGGGTAAGTTGTTGATCATTGTACTTTATGTAGATGATGTGATTCCGACAGGTGATGAACTGTTGATACACTCATGCAAGGCTGATCTTGCAAAGGAGTTTGAGATGAAGGACTTGGGCTTCCTTCATTATTTCTTGGGATTGGAAATTTCGCAGCATAGTGATGGACTGTTTGTGCCTCAAGGAAAGTATGCCCGGGAGATACTGGAGAAGTTCAACATGCATGGATGCAAGCCTATCGACACTCCTCTTCCTGGTGGATGGAGGAAAGAGGATGCTACATCGGCAGAGGTAGTGGATGCCACTGTTTACCGACAGTTGGTGGGGTCGCTTATGTATCTAGTCAATACATGACCTGACATATGCTACGCTGTTAACTAGCTTTCACAAGCTATGGTTAAGCCTACCAAGCTCTTTTGGAAGGCAGGCAAGCATGTATTGAGATATCTTAGAGGCACATCGGGATATGGATTATGGTACAGACAGTCGGATGAGGTGAAGCTGTGTGGCTTCACGGATGCAGATTGGGCAGGGAGCCCAATGGACAGAAAGAGCACATCTGGAGGGATTTTCAGTATTGAGTCGACAGCAGTTTCTTGGTACAGCAGGAAGCAGAGATCCGTGGCACTCAGTTCAGCAGAGGCCGAGTATATGGTAGCGAGTTTGGCTGCATGCGAGGCTGTATGGATGAGGAAGATCTTGGTCGGGTTGTTCGGTTCACACTTAGATCCTACTGTGATATATTGTGATAATCAGAGTTGCATCAAACTCTCGGTTAATCCAGTATTTCATGATAGATCTAAACACATTGACATCTAGTATCATCATATCAGAGATTGTGTGCAGTGGAAGATCATGTTACTTTCATACATTCCCACGGAGGATCAGGATGTTGATATCTTGACGAAGGCGCTCACCAGGAGAAAATTCGAATACCACAAGGGCAGGATAGGGGTGGCAGATAATCCTTATCTTGTTGAGAGGGAGTGTTGAGATTGAAACAAGATGATGAGCTTAGTGGAAAGAAGTCGCCTTCACTAAGTGGGCCCGCAGGCTATTTTTGGCGCAAAGTCTATTTTTAGACTATGTCTATTTTTAGAAATGTCGATCATATTCTATGAGTTGCAGGATGCTATTTGTGGATGGTTGTTCAAGTTGGAAAAATAGATGGACTTCTATTTTTAGACATATTGGGCGGAATCTATTTTTAGATTGCCAGTCTAAAAATAGATATGTCGAATATTATTAGCTCTTAATAATATTTGGACTATAAACATTAACTTATTCTCTTGGAGCACTTCAGTTAAGTGCACAGATGTGGCACAGGAGTTGATAGAAGGAATTATGCTATTCCTGAGGGTTAAGTGGAGCTATTGCATGGAGACTTCAGTTAGAACTCATGTGACAGAGTTTGGTGGAGTTATTGAGGTAGTTGGTGGAGTTGTGTTCAGTTTAACTCAGTTAGACACAGTTGAGCTAGTTGTATCTAGTCTAACGGATTGATACACTAGTGAGAGTGGTGTGAATTAATTATTAATTAATTCACTAATTATTAACTCATTAATCAACTGAAGAATACATCAGTTAACTACAGTTCATGGACAGTTTCAGTGGAGACCAGTGGAGAGGTAGGTGAAAGAGCAGTGTGACTATCAGTTGTGACTATAGTGTTGCATGATTTTCAACCCACAGTGGTTGGAGATGCCAATGAGGATTGCGTGAGCAAGGCTGGACCAATTCGAGTTCATTTAGAGCCATTCTTCAGCAATGATTGCGCAGTAGAGGCAGGTTAGCAGGTGACAGAGATCGGTGCATGGGATTTGCTAGATCAGACCTGATTAGTGTGTAGCAATTGGAGATTGTACTGAGAGCTTGTGAGGAGCTTTGTATGATGATCTTTACATGATCTCTATGACATATCATATACATATATTTGGGGTTTTTTAGCTTTAAGCTTTCCCATAAATTACTGTGTTCATATGTGTGAATTTTTTATGGTTTTAATGTGTGCATGCAATTGATTTTATTTCCGCAAGTAATGATCAATAGTAGAAGAGATTCTGTATTGTGCATGAAGTCAAATAGTGTGTGATCAGGAGAATCTCGGATGTATAACATATTAGTTATATAAACTGATGGATTTTCAAGGTACAATCATATACTTGTGCATCCAAAATATCAGGAGAAAATAACCTTTACCACACCATAGGGCACATTCATGTATGCCAAAATTCCCTTTGGTTTGATGAATGCAGGAGCTACCTTTCAAAGAGCAATGGATATTGTTTTTGCTGAGGAGAAGGACAAGATGGTGGTTGTCTATCTGAATGACATAACAGTCTTCTCAAGGAGAGAAGAAGATCACTTGAAGCACCTAGAAAAGATTCTGGTGAAGTGTAGAAGGTTTGGTATTTCTCTCAATCCTACTAAAAGAATTATTTCTCTAACTTCAGGGAAGTTACTTGGGCATATTATTTATAAATATGGGATTAATATTGATCCAAACAGGGTCAATGCAATTCAGAAAGTGGATCTACCTAGAAGAAGAAATGAAATTCAGTCTTTCCTTGGAAAGATAAATTTTGTGAGGAGGTTTTTTCCTAATTTTGCTGAGATTGTAAAAGACATAACAAAGATGCTGAAAAAAGGAGCTGACATCAAGTGGACAGCAGAAGAAAAGCACTCATTTGAGGAGATTAAGAAGGCACTCACTCAAGTACCAGTGTTGATCAGCCCAGATTTTTGAGAAGAATTTCAGGTTTTTACATTTGCATCAAAAAATACAATTGCTGGAGTTTTGTTGCAGAAAGGATGACAAGGTACTAAGAAACCCATTTCATTTTTTAGTAGGACATTAGCTAAATTAGAGGTGAAGTACAACATCTTAGAGAAGAAAGCTTATGCCTTGGTCAAGGCCATCAAAGATTTTAGAATTTACATTCTTGTTAGATGATTCAAATATAATAATGTAAATTTAGGATAAAATATTTATTAAATTAGAATATTTAGTAAATATTAGAGACACTTAGAAATAGAATATTGTTAGAAAAGACAAGACTCTAGAATAGAGTCATATCTTAGGCTCTAAAATAGGAATAAAGTTAATAGATTGGATAGAATATCATTTATTGTATATGGACACTTGTTGTTTTTTCAAGTGGTCCATAACTAAGTTAAGTTAGGACATCTAGCTTATAAATAGGTTGTTTTCCTAATTGAAAATCAATGGACGTTTACGTTTGTAAACTCTATCAATTTTTATGTAATTTATTTTCCATTATCAATAAAATTACGTGTCTAAGGACACTTCTGTATTAATGTGGTGTTCGAGCTTCACTAATACATCTAACGAGAGAAGGAGATTCCAGCTCTACAAGCCTATGGAAAAATCCAGGAAATTGTTCTTCAATTGAATGGGTATGCAATTTTGTTAATGTTTTAAGGAAAATAAATTTACTGATTATAATCTTAATACCAACTTTTTTTAAGAGTTTTTTTTTTTTTTTTTTTTTCGCTGCTTCTATTAGCACCGTTTTTGTATTCTTTGCATTTTTAAATTGCCTGGTGCTACTACTTCCCTTACATGCTACAACCCCTTAACACTTGGACCAAAGAATTCATCGCACCAGCATTCGTGAAATCCGGCATTGATATCCAGCTCCATCTTCCATCCTTTTTTCAAAATCTCTGCACTGTCAATATAAGGGGGAACAATCATGGCTGTAACAGTGCCACTGTACCATTCCTCCTTTTGAGTGTAGTTATTCAACCCCCATGCTTCCACTGCAAGCCTTGTTGCCATTCCTAAGCGATTGTGCCTTGCAATCACGTTATCTAAGCCTTCCGCAACTAATATAAGATCTAGAGCATCCCGATAGATCTAGATCTTTGATATTTGCCACTGTGAGATACTTGTCGTATTTGGTCACTTTATTATGCAGGAAGCACCAAGGACCTGCGGCTAGATACATCAAAATTGCTTGAGCTAGTATTTTTCAGTCTTTGGATCTATGTATCCGCAAACACTTATATGACTAATATAGTATCGTGTGAGATGGCTACAACATTGGGCATATGCATAGAAGTTCCATGGAGAAAAATTAAAACTCACTCATAAAGGCATTGTCATTACCTCTCGGTTTCCGGTTCGAATCTTACTCAAACTCAGATTTGGAGATCGTTGTGAAACTCGGTCCAAAAATAGAAGAAAAGAGATATCAATGCCTTAGAAATAAGCCACTTCGAGGGGGAAACCTACAATACATTACATGAATGAACAATACTTGGATGATACAAATTACAAAACCTCCTTTCTATATATAGGAGTCCATGGGGCCACAATATAATCCTAGTGGGGCCACAATGTAATCCTAGCCAACCTAACAATAATAATTTAAGGGCACAATAATAACAAAATGGGGGTTACAGGGGTACAATAATGACAATAAGGGGGTTACACTAACAACAATAAGGGACTATACTAGTAATATAGGGACCTAACATGCCCCTCTCCTTCAAAAGAGTGTTGTCCTCAATGCTTCAGAAGCTCAGGGTGCTTCTGTATAAAATTCTCATCCTCCCATGTAGAATCTTCAGTGGGTAGGTTCTTCCACTTAATGAGATACTCTGAAATTGATCGATTTCGTAGCTGTCGAGTTCTTGTTTCCATGACAGCTTTAGGTTCCAATATGATTTTTCCTTCCTCATTAATTTCTGGCAATATTGTTTGAAATGGAAAATTTTCACCTATAACCTTCTTTAAGCATGAAACATGGAAAACTGGATGCACTTGTGAAGAAGCAGGAAGCTCCAATTTGTATGCCATAGTACCAATCTTTTGAAACACCTTGTAAGGACCATAGTACTTTGGTGATAATTTATTATCCTTCTTAGCTTGCTTGAGGGACATTTATTTGTATGGTTGTAGCCGTAAAAATACCCAGTCTCCTACGTCAAAACTTCTCTCACTGCAATGTTGATCTTCCTGTCGTTTCATTCGATTTTGTGCCAAATTCAGGTTATCCTTTAAGAGTTGGAGAACTTCTTGTTGATGCTCGATGTGATCTTCCACTGCTTGAACCTTCGATTTTTCTCTTAAAGATGATGTGATGGATGGTGGATGATATCCATAAAGTGCCATAAATGGGGTCATTTTTGCTACAGTATGGAAGGAAGTGTTATACCACCATTCAGCAAGAGGTAACCACTTGACCCATTGTGTTTGTTTATCAGATACAAAATAACGAAGATATCCTTCCAAACATTTATTTACTATCTCAGTTTGACCACCAGATTGAAGATGATAAGATGAGCTATGAGCCAATTGAGTACCCAAACAAGAAAATAAATCCGTCCAAAAATTTCTAGTAAAAATGGGATCTCTATCGCTCACAATAACCCTTGGGTTTCCATGTAGCTTTTGAATTGTGTCCATAAATGTAGTAGCAACTGTACTTGCTTTAAATGTATGAGATAATGCACAAAAGTGTGCATACTTGGTAAGTCTATCAACTACCACCATGATGACACTCTTTCCTTCGGACTTAGGTAAATCCGTGATAAAATCCATTGAAATCTCCTTCCAACATTGAATTGGAATGGATAAAGGTTGTAGAAGACCAGGGGTCTTAATTGTCTCAACTTTATTTTGCTGGCAAACCAAACATTCCGCCACAAACTTTTGAATATCAAATTTAAGGCCACCAAAAAAATTCTTTCTTCACCCTGTGGTAAGTTTTTAAAAATCCAGAGTGTCCTCTTAAAAGAGAAGTGCGCAATTCCAAAAGAATATTTTGTTTTATTTGGGAATTCTTACAAATATATAAGCGATATTTGTACCATAAGGAATCATTTTTCCAACTAAATGTATCAGATGTACTAGGATCTTGCTGCAAATTTTGAATTAGTGTCCACACTTCTTCGTCCTTCTTCCATTCATCTCTTGCTTCGGTTATCCAATCTGGTTGGATAATAGAAATGGCACAAAGCAATGCTTCCACCTCTTCATTCTTTCTTGAGAGTGCATTTGCAACAACATTAAGCTTTCCTTTTTTGTAGATTATTTCAAAGTCACAACCCAACATCTTTGTGACCCATTTTTGCTGCTCTTCTGAAGATAGTCTTTGTTCCAAAAAGTGTTTAAGACTATCATGATCAGTTTTTACCTTGAAGTGTCTTCCCATTAGGTAAATTCGCCATTTCTTTAGTGCATGCAGTATTGCTAACATTTCCTTCTCATAAATAGGTTTCTGTAAATACTTTCCTTTGATTGGACGACTTTCAAAAGCAATGGGTCTTCCTTCCTGCATTAAAACTGCACCAATTCCATTTCCTGAGGCATCACATTCCACAATAAAGGTTTTTGTGAAGTCTCGCGTAGCTAAGACCGGTGCTAGGCACATTGCCTCTTTAAGACGTTCAAAGGCCTTAGTTGCTTCAGGAGTCCATGAAAATGCATATTTCTTCAATAATGTTGTTAGAGGTGCTGCTATTCTCCCATAATTCTTAACAAACTTGCGATAATACCCTGTTAACCCAAGAAATCCTCGCAACTGCTTTATGGTTGTGGGGACTTTCCATTCCTTAATGGCTTTAATTTTGTTAGGGTCTACCTTAACACCCTTGTGAGATACAATATGACCCAGATATTCCACCTCTTGTACTCAAAAGAAACATTTGGATGTTTTTGCATATAATTTTTTCTCCTGCAATAGTTTGAGCACCCTATCAACATGTTGAACATGATCCTTCCACGACCTACTGTATTAGTATATCATCAAAAAATACTAGCACAAATTTTCTAAGGGTTTGAAAATGGAATTCATCAACCCTTTAAATGTAGAAGGTGCATTGGTAAGGCCAAAAGGCATCACTAAAAATTCATAATGACCCTCATGAGTTCGAAATGCTGTTTTCGGAATATCTTCTGTATTCATTCTAATTTGATGATATCTTGAATGAAGATCCAACTTGGTAAAATAAATTGCTCCATGTAATTCATCCAATAATTCATCAATCACAGGAATGGGAAATTTATATTTAATGGTGAGCTTATTGAGCTCCCTATAATCCGGATGCATGCACCATGATCCATCCTTCTTGTGTACCAATACTACAGGAGAAGAGAAATAACTTTGACTAGGTTGAATTATACCCTCCTTTAACATTTTTGCAATCATACGTTCAATTTCGCTCTTTTGGACATAAGGATATATATAAGGCCTGATGTTTGGAGCAACACTTCCTGGAATCAAATGAATAGCATCATCATGATCATGAATAGGTGGGAGTCCTTTGGGAGTTTCAAACACCTTGGAATGATTGTCCAAGACTTTTTGGAGATCTGCATAAATAGATGATTTTAATGTTGGAACTTCTAGTGAGCATAATTGTGCAATTACGCCTCACTTTTCTTTATTTAAAATATTTGTCATGAAATTAGAGCTTATTATCTTTCCCAGCTTCCCTGCAATACCCTGTAATTCAACTTCCTTTCCTTCTGAAAATTTTTTCAAGAAAAGTTCTTGAAAATTAAAAGCTACCGTCCCCAAAGATTGTAACCATTGTACTCCTAGTCCAACATCAACACCTCCAATAGGAATGGAAAGCATTGGAATATTCAATACATATTCCCCCATGGTTAGCTTCATATTATGGAATTTTCCAGAGAAATTTATAGTTCCTCAATTTGCAACCATCACTTGACATTCTGGTGCTAGGTATAGGAAACAATTCAATTCCTTGGCTACCTTGCAATGAATAAAACTATGGGTACTAACTAAATCAATCAACACTATTACCTTTTTCTTCTTCATATGTCCTTATATTTTGAGAGTTTGAGGAGTGGTAATTCCTGCCAATGCATTACACGATATGTTCAGACTCATTTATTCCTCTTCTAGGGCTGGTTCCTGGTGTATATCCTCTTCTTTTGAAGATTCTTGTTCATTTTCTTCTTCATCTTCACAATCTATGTAAAATAATTTCTTCTCAGCACACTTATGACCTTTAGTGTATTTTCTATCACAACTGTAGCAAAGCCCTTTTGCTCTTTTTTCTTCCAATTTTTGTGGTGTCAAATTTGTAGGTTGTGCAAATCTAGGAGTAGCAACACTTACATCTTATAGAAGTGAGTGGTAGGCTTCCCTGTCGCCATAATTTTACATTCAATTTTTCTTGCCAACCTAAATGCCTTCTCCAATGAATTAGGTTCCAAAATGCGAACTTCATGTTGGATGTTATCCTTTAAAGTACCTATGAAGATATCAATCATGTGTTCCTCTGGAATATCAGTTACCCTTATATTCAATTTTTGGAAGTCCTCAATGTGCTCCCCCACTGAACACTTTTGTTTGAGATTTATCAATTGGCTAAAGAAAGTGTTTCTATTTGTATCCTCATAATGTGCTATCATTTCCTCCATAAAAATTGACCAAGTGACAATTGTTTTATGGGAGAAAAGTCATCGATACCATACAAATATATTTTGTTCTAAATGTAAAGTTGCAATGCTTACCTTTTGTGTGTTTTGCACATTATTGAGATCAAAATATTGCTCCATCTGTAGTATCCATGTTACAAGATCCTTTCCATCAAACTTCCTCATATCCATTTTTGGAATATGGTGGTTCTTTCCTCCAACATTAGAGTTTATGAAATCACGATTAACATTTATTTTGTTCTCATCATGAGTTTCCTCTACTATCTTTTCACCATTAGGAAACATTTCTTGTATCAACTTTGTCAAACCTTCCATGTCTGCTTTTAGATCATTCTTCATTTTTTCCATTTTCTCATCGATCTTAGCTTCCATGTCATCCATCTTAGATTCCATGCCATCCATCTTAGATTCCATGCCAGCTTCCATGCCATATATCTTAGATTCCATGCCATTCTTCAAACCATCCATCTTATATTCCACGCCTTTCTTCAAACCATCCATCTTAGTTTCCTCGCCTTTCTTCAAAACTTCCATGTCATTTTTGTTGCTCTTTGCGAGAGCGAAATTTGTTGCACTTGCTCTTGTAATTTTGATATGTCATGTTGCCATTCTTCAGCCATGAGCTTCTCTATGTGAGCCTTCTAAAGGATTAACAAAATATTAGGGCCATTTTAGAATCCAATACTGATATCTATTCTACAATATGCCCTTGGAATCAATTCAACTTGATTCTTAAAACAAGACTTATGCAATTGGGGAAAAAAATGCACACATTTTACTCTATTTTGAGGAGCTCGATATTGAAATTGACTTATCTCTATACTTGCAGATCCTCAATATCTGAAATTTAGCCCTTTACTATTCCTCTGAAGCTTCTTTCAAATGTCACAGGTCTGACTTGATTTGGATTCTTCAAGGCAAAGTTATGTCCAATCTCCCACAATGTCCTAATTATGGACTAGTTCAGTAGAGCGAACTTGTACAACTTGCCACGTGTCACTCTTTTCTCCTTTGGCTCTAAAATTTATATATAGGAAACTACAGTCCTTTTAATTCTATTCACTTTTTACAAAATTCCAATCTTATGCTTAGAGAGATATTTATGAATGTTTTCCCACTATCACCTCTTTGAGATGAAATTCAGGAGCTTGAAAATGACCTAATTTCCACAGATCATATCTCCGAAAATATTGCGAATCAAGATTTGAAAATTTGCGACGATGTTCCTCAGGATTTCGGTTTCACGCTCTAAAAATGTCATCTTCTAAACCTTCGTAGAAAAATAGTTATAGCGAAAATTCTGCGATGACCCTTTTAAGTGAATTTTAGGAGCCTGCAAAAAGCCCTAATTTCCACAGATCATATCTCCGAAAATATTGCGAACCAAGCTCTGCAATTTTGTGACGATGTTCCTCAGGATTTCGGCTTTGTACTCTAAAATTTTTAGCTTTTGAACCTACGTAGAAAAAAATTTATTGCTAAAATTCCACAATGACATGTTTGGAGCAGCGAAACCCTATAATCCAAAGCTCTGATATCAAATGTTGTGAAACCAGCTCCAAAAATAGAAGAAAAGAGATATCAGCACCTTAGAAATAAGCCACTTCGAGGGGGAAACCTCCAATACATTACATGAATAAACAATTCTTGGATGATACAAATTACAATACCTCCTTTCTATATATAGGAATCCATGGGGCCACAATGTAATCCTAGTGGGGCCACAATGTAATCCAAGCCGACCTAACAATAATAATTTAAGGGCACAATAATAACAATATGGGGGTTACAGGGGTACAATAATAACAATAAGGGGTTACACTAACAACAATAAGGGACTATACTAGTAATATAGGGACCTAACAGAGACACCGTCAAATACACAAATGTTAAATATAACAAAATGCTCTAACCATGCAAATATTGCAAGTTTCCTTTCCACGATATTGATCGTGTTTCAGTTCAATTCGCAAGCATGAAATGTGTATTAAGTATTATTCGTATGTCTGGTGACGCATTCCTCTGTCTGGTACGATTTGACAAGCACGTATCTCTAGATAGTAGTACATAGAGCTGGAAAGGATGTGCCCTAGATCCATCTCAAAATGCGTAGAGGCAGAATCCCTTACACATTTCATATCCCATTGAAAACCTATTCGTTCATTCGTCTGGTGAGATATATTGTAGCAATGAATGCATGTCTAATGTTGTTGTCCTTACCTCGGGCGTCGAAACGAAGCTCAGAAAACGTTGAACATAAGGTCTCCAAAGCACAAAACGCAGGTCAATGCCATCATTGGATTATCTTGTACATGATTGGGACAACAACTTCGACATTAAAAAAAAAAATATGTTTGTGATGTAAGTGGGATTTTTTTTTTTTTTTTTTTTAAATTTTTAAATTAGTTTTGTAATTGGATTTATAAGTTTTGTAGTTGGGGTTATAAGGGAGACAATTGAAATTTATTTATTTTTTATTTTGGAGCAATATGGTGAAGTGGAAAATGTTGTCATTGTTTTTGGAGGAATAAGTAGAATTTTTATTTTGGAGAAATAGGGGTTATTATTTGTAACTAAAGGTACCTTTTACTTTGAGGGGGGGTAGATTTTTTTTTAAGAAGAAATTTGTAAGGGCATTGTCAAGCGGTCAAATTTTGAAAGTTTCAAGTTTTGTTCCATAGGGGTCAAATGAATTCAAAATGTATTGCATGGATAATGGCATAAAATGACATCTTACCAATGTCTACACTCAATAGCAAAATGGAGTAGTAGAAAAAATGAACTGTAACTTGTTAGGAATGGCGAGATCTATGTTAACTTTCAAAAAGTTAAGTCCTATATATTGTGCCGAAGCAATTTATACTATTGTCTACTTAAGGAACATATCTCCCACTGCTTCTTTAGACAGAATCACACCTTTTGAAGCATGGTTTGGCTTCAAACCTCAGGTTAAACATCTCAGAGTTTTTGGATCAGTATGTTATGCCTTAGTTCCAAAGGAAAAATGAACTAAGCTTGACTCACGTAGCTTGAAGTGCACAATGATTGGGTATTCTGATGAGAAGAAAGGGTACTGAATTTTGTCGAATGGGAAATTTATTGTAAGCAGAGATGTGATTTTTGATGAAAATGAGAGTAAGAGAGCTGAAGAAGTAGAAATTATTCTTCAAAAGTTAGAAACAAAAGGTGATAAAAGAAACGAAAACTACAAATTCAACCAAATTCACACAATTGGTATGAACTTGAGTTTCCTTCATCTGAAAATGATTCATCCATTTCGTCTTCTTCACCAGCACCGTCTGGGTCTTCTAGCAGTTCATCCAAATCTCCTAGCAGCAATAGTTCTTCTGACAATGACTCTTTTCCCCTAGAACTTGCGGTTGATCAAAAAACATCAGTTTACATCAACCCTCTTTTCAATGATGGTGATTTTTCACAATCTCAAACCAGTGAACATCAATTGCCAAAATGGGCAGTTCAACTTTTGAAAGATGTAAGGCCTAATGAATAGAATAAAACAAGAACAAGGGGATCACAAAGAAACGAAGCAAATTTTTCCTTGATAGCAAATGATTTTATTGAACCTTCTACTTATCGAGAGGCAATAAAACATAAAGAATGACAACAGGCTATGGTTGATGAATACCAAGTAGTTCTCGACAACAACACTTGGAAACTTGTTGATTGTCCTCAGAATTTTAAACCCATCGGATGTAAATGGGTTTACTGAATTAAGTACAAGAAAAATGGTGATATCGACAAATATAAAGAAATACTTGTTGCTAAAGGTTTTGCGTAGCAGGAAGGGATAGATTATGAGGAAACGTTTTCTCCTATAGATAAATGGAACACCATCCGACTCACACTTTTCTTAGTAGCTCAACAAGGATGGAAATTTCATCAGATGGATGTAAAAATTTCTTTCCTCAAAGGAGATTTACAGGAAGAAGTGTACATGACACAACCACCAGGTTTTGAAATTGAAGGATAAGAACATAAAGTCTACAAACTGATAAAGGATTTATATGGATTAAAACAAGCTCCCCGAAATTTGTATGCTAAAATGGATGAATACCTTTGGAAAGTTGGTTTTCAAAGAAGTGAATCTGATGATACCTTGTACGTACATCAACAAGGTAAAAATCTGGTGATTCTAGTTATGTATGTATATGATTTGAATATCACTGGAAACAATGATGATCACATTGCACAGGTGAAAAAGGAGTTACATGTAAGTTTTAAAATGAAATCTTTGGGACTAATTCACTACTATCTTGGAGTTGAAATATTCCAATGTCCACATCATATATTCATTTCTCAGAGTAAGTATGCAGCAGAAATTCTTCAGTGATTTGGAATGCAGGATTGCAAGCCTATTCTTACCCCTATGGAACAAAAATTGAAACTTTCAAAATTTGAAGGGGTTGGGGGGTGATTGTGGATAGCACTACTTATCGACAGTTGATTGGTAGCCCGATTTATCTGACAACTACTCGACCAGATCTTTCTTATGTCGTCAATATTCTTTCCATATTTATGCAGGAACCACGAGACAACCACTGGAATGCAGCCAAATGTGTTCTTAGTTATATCCAAGGAACAAAATATTTTGGTCTTCTTTACAAAAAGACTAAAATTTTTGTACTTGATGGATTTTCAGATGCCGACTTTGCTGGCAGTATTGATGATAGGGCATTGGCCTCAGGTTATTTAATGAACATGGGGTCAGCTGCAGTGTCTTGGAGTTGCAAGAAGCAAGCTATAGTGGCCACTTCTTCAACAAAAGCAGAGTACATATCATCATGGGAAGCAACGTGTGAGATTTTTTGGTTGCGTAGAGTTTTACAGGACTTGGGAATTCCTCTAGCAGAAGCTACTTCGTTATTCATCGGCAACCAGTCAGTAATAAAGCTTGCCAAAAATCTAGTTTTTCATTCAAAGACAAAGCATGTGGACACCAAGTATCATCATATCATATCACTCATTGCAAAGGATGTCATGAAACCGATTTATTGTCCTTCTGAATATCAGACCTTCGATATCTTCACCAAACCTCTTGGCATAATAAAATTTACTAATTTCAGGGATGAACTTGGTATATCTTGTAAAGTATCTTTGGATCATAGGGGGGAATGTTAGATGATCAAAATATAATAATGTAAGGTTAGGATAAAAATATTTATTAAATTAGAATATATAATAAATATTAGAGACACTTAGAAATAGAATATTGTTAGAAAAGATAGGACTCTAGAATAGAGTCATATCTTAGGCTCTAAAATAGGAATAAAGTTAGTAGATTGGATAGAAGATCATTTATTGTAAATGGACACTTGTTGTTTTTTCAAGTGGTCCATAACTAAATTAAGTTAGGACTTATAGCTTATAAATAGGTTAGTTTCCTAATTGCAAATTAGTGGAAGTTTATGTTTGTAAACTCTATCAATTTTTATGTAATTTATTTTCCATTATCAATAAAATTACAAGTCTGAGGACACTTCTGTATTAATTCTGCATTCTCATGTTATAGCTTTTGTTCCTAATGTTGTTGTGAAAAACATTCTAACTCAAGTTGATCTTGATGGTAAGAGAGGGAAATAGATTTCTAACTTGTTGGAATATGATATAGAGATCAAGCCCACAAAATTGGTCAAAGGTCAAGGCCTAGAAAAGCTGATGACACAGTCAAACTTTGATTGTCTTGACATGAGTTTAATTGTAGAAATTTCAAAATTATCAGATGAATATGAAGAGCTGATTCCCATTGAGGAAAATTACATCATTTCATATTGGTACAAAGACATTGTTTTTGTCTTACATCATGATATAGCACCTGCTGAGTTGAAAAATTCGAAGGAAATATTTGTGAAGTTAAAGTCTTTGAGATACTACATCATTGATAAAATTATGTATTGGAAAGATATCGATGGTTTTCTCTTAAATTGTTTGCTTGAAGAGGAGGCTAAAAAAATGATTGAGGAGTTTCACAAGGAGATTGTGGAGGTCATCATTATTGGAAGGCTACATAAAATAAGATTCTTAGAGCAGGGTATTATTGGCCTACAATTTTTAAATATTTCTATAAAAATATTGTTGCCTGCCATGAATACCGGATTTTTGATGGTAAGAAGAAGCTTGTTCCTTTACCCTTGATGCTTATGTATGTTGAGGTGCCATTTCAGCAGTGGGGGCTAGATTTTATTGGTGAGATTCATCCATCATCTTCAGGTCAACATCGCTGGATTTTGACAGCAACTAATTATTTCACCAAGTGGATTGAAGCAATCCCAACTAGGCAAGAAAATGATTCAGTTATCCTTTCATTTTTGGAAAATAATATATTGTCTAGGTTTGGCTGCCCCATGAAGATCATCACTAATAATGCACAAGCATTCAAATCTAAGAAGTTGATTAGTTTTTGTCATCAATATCACATCTCACTTGGGCATTCTACTGCATATTATCCATAAGGTAATGGTCTTGCTGAATCTTCTAATAAGAGAATTGTGAGGATTATTAAGAAGGTGTTGCAGGAAAATAAGAAGTCATGGCATTTGAAGCTGAAGTATGCTCTGTGGGCTGATAGAATGTGCACAAAGAGATCAATTGGAACTTCACCTTATGAGTTGGTATATGGAGCTGAAGCCATTTTTCCTACATCCTTGGGAGTGCCTGTCATGAAGCTGCTACAAGGATTGGAAGAGGAGCCAAATGAAATTTAGAGGAGGATTAATCAGTTGATAGCTTTGTAGGAGAAAAGGGAGGAAGTCTATAATAGTAATCAACAATCTCAAAACAGAATCAAGAAGACATTTGATAGGAAGGTCAAGGAAGAATACTTTCAAATCCAAGATGTGGTTTTGAAATGGGAGGCCAGGATTGAAGAAAAGGGAAAACATGGTAAGTTTGAGAACATTTGGAAAGGTTCATTCAGAGTAGCTGCATTTCATGGGAACAACACTTACATTTTGCAGGAGATGGATGGACAACCATGTGCTGGAGGGCCTGTGAATGGCAGGTTTTTGAAACACTGTTCTTCTTAAATTTTTCTAATCATTCATTTTTTTGTATATATTCCATTTTATATGTTTTTCTGCTAATAAAGACAAGCTAATAATTGAGCTTGAGCCCGAGGTGAAGGCCATTAGAGTTTGAAGGAAAGCTTGGCAATTTTCAAAGTTTTTGTTTTCAAGAAGATGGATAGCAGCACTGGAACTATAGGTTCTTTGGTGTACCACAGGGGCACACCATCCCAAGTGGAGCCACTGTTATCACTCAGAAAAAATGAAGCGTCATTTGACAAAGTCCTAGAGGTTCATGTGTCAAAGGTAGGGTTATAGGATTCATTTTTCATTACTTGGTCAAGGAAAATTTTTAATTTTTGTTATTTAGCCTATCCTAAGGTCTAAAACCACCCTCATTCAAATTCCCTTATGTCACATCAATCATAATTTTCTGAAATATTTCACTTCCCAAGGTTATAGCACCGAAAGTGTCATTTTAGCCAAGAAACCACACTTTCGTAGCGAAATACACAGAGAAATTGCACTTTTTGCTATGAAACTGCTAATACTTTCATAGAGAAAATGCCCAGAAATACACTAGGAACGCTACGAAAGTAAGGTTTCCCGTATGTCATTTCAAATTATTTGTTAGGTGTCAGAAAATGATTTGAAAAAGGATAATTTAGATGCCAATCGAGTCAGTTAGGGTAAAGATCAACGTACATAGTCAGGGATGAAGTCATCATCACCATTTTAAGAATGTATGAGTCATCATTATGATATGAGTGGTCATCGAACTTCAAAATATTTCCAAATTGAGTCATTTGTCATTCTCCATTTCTTCTTTGCGTGTTATTGAGCTCTGGAGAAGTTATTTCATTGAGCCAAAGCCGTGGCTAGTATTTTCAAAGGTTTGCAGATATCACTGATCAAGCGAGGCAGATAAGACATTATTAAGCGAGGCAGATAAGACATTATTAAGCGAGGCAGAGAAGACATTAAAGAACCATGGTTGAAAGAAGGAATACAAATAGAGGTGGCCACTATCTTAGATATGAGCCATCAGATATGAACCTGATAAATGAAGATCCAACAGTTGTATAAGTCTTCAGAAGGACATGATGTTTACAGTTTTGTGAAAGAATACAAGGCTTCCATGTACAAGTTTCTAAGGAATTTTCCCTAAAATTCAATGGAACATCTACAAAAGTGGGAATGTTGAATCTCACTATAACACCAAAGATCATTGTAGCAGCAACATGGATTCCAATAGGACAAGAAAAATGGTTCAAAGGGTTCAAATTCAACATGGAGGAATGCAAAGAGTTTATCAAGCCAGAAAATAGTGAAGTTGACCTTAAAAATGCCATTCTAAGGAGCTCTATGAAGGACAATTTCTCAAAGCTACTTCTTATTATCCAGAAATATTTCACTTGTGAAGGAAGATATCATAAAGTTTATTCTTACCACTTCAAGCTTCTGCTACCACTTTTATGGTAAGATATATCTTGATCTGCCTTTCTATTTACACAGAATTTTAGCAAAAATGGTAGATAAAGTTCAAGCAAAATCCGAGGGAAGTGAAACCTCACTTTTTCATCATGGCTTAATAAAATTGCTAGTTTTAGATGAGTTACAAAGACTAGGCAGAGACTGGTCTTCATTTTTGTTTGTTAGTGGTTTTGAAATGGATACCATCACCCCTAAAATAACTCCTAAACCTAGAGGGATACCATCACCTTTAGTGGAAGAACAAAGTGAACCATTAGGGGCAGAGCAAAGTGAACCAGTCATGATGGAAATAGAGCATTTGTAGAGATTTGATATACCCATTGTTCCAGTTGCAAAATAAAATTCAATAATGAGAAAACCTACAAAACAAGAGCCAACTGTAAGTAAACAAGGTGGAAAAAGGATTACAAGCAATCAAACAGTGGCTAAAGGAAATTTAGAAGACACTCTACATGCCATTGATATTGAAGAGACTCCTATAGTTCAGGATGAGGATATAGATGAAGGTGGACATAAACTCAAGAAAGCTAAATCTGCAAAGAAGCTAGAATTTGAAGGTGAGGATGCAGGTTTTATGTTTTAGGCTAGGAAGCCCATGACAAGACATGCTAGAAAACTATTGGAAAGTAGTAATGTGGTTCATCCATCCACTAACACAGTCCAGCCACTACACGACATTATTGATCTTTCATCACCTGCAGAAAAATATCCAATCAACAAGCCAAAGAAAGGAAAGGAGAAAGTCATTGAAAAAACAGAGTTTGAACTCCTTAAAGAACAATTGAGATTAGCTAGTCCTGAAATTGTAGTTATGAAGAAGGAGGCTAGGAAACATAATTTCCAAAAGGTTTAGTGTGAAAAGATGAAAGAGGTTTGGGAAGAGCAGGTTGACACTGTATCAAAGACCCTAGACAACACACAACAATTAATCAAATGGGCTATGCCATTGAGGAAAGAGGTGAAACATGTTAGAAGAATGAACCTACACTTGAAATATACCAACATAAATATGAAGGATCAAGTTGAAGATCTCCAAGAACAACTAGAAATGATCCATGAGGAGCTGGAGAAAAAAGGTCTAAAAATGACAGTAGTTGAGGAGCCAATAGCTCAACTCATCATCAATGAAGAAGAAACACCTCAAGACTCCTAGTTTGAGCTAGTTTATGTTTTGAAAGGTTAGTGGAATATTGGAAAAAAATTTTATACGACTGGAAAGTACACTTTTGAAACTAAGCAAAAATATGGAATTAACACAGTTTTCCATAGTTTCGTAGTGTTTCGTAGGCTTGAAGCCATGAAAATGCTACAAAACCACCTGTAGCTTTATTTTTGAATTTAAAACCACTTTGGGTAGCTTCCAAGGAGAGGAAATGATATGGAGGATGTGTCAGGGCATGATGAACACAATGCAAAAGGAAAGAGGCAGGAAATTTGATTATAAAGGTCATTTTTTGTACGCTACGAAACTGTCATACTTGCGTAGCGTGCTGTTTTGAAGGTTTCTGAGCAGGTTTTTAGGAAGTTTTGGATAGGTGGAAACTTTCAAAGGGTCAAGGGACTTTGCTAGAAATCATCCAAGACTTTAAGACCATGAAATGAAGACAATACATCAGCTAAATCATGTGTTGAAGATAAGGACCTGTTTTCCTGAAAAATTGGGTTTGTTTCCAGATTTTGAGGAGGGTAATTAAGATGTCAAGTATAGAAGAGTTTTGTAATATATCATTCGAACATGTGAAGAATTAGTTGTCAGATGTGTAACTGTTTTAGGAGATAAGGTAGTTGATGTAATAATTAACAGTTTGAGTCTTATTAGGAAAATGACTGTTTTGTAGTGTAGCTGTCATTTTCTCATTAAAGCACATGTTTTCCTGATATGCAAGGTGTCATTAGGAAAATTTCGATGAATCTAGCCAAGAGGCAGATCATCTCTCATATAACAAGGTCTATTAAAGGAAATATATTCGAATTTTTAAGGGGTTGAAGATTTTTTGGCAATAGTGTAGCTTTATGTAATTTGACTGATATCAATAATACATGGGAATTTTTCTTGAACAACCTGAGATTCTCATGGAGTTTTTAGTGCTTATCTGATCTATATTTTCTATGTGTACCACTTGCAGTGGTTTTCATATTTAATACTCAGAATTCATATGTGTATGCTCTGACTTCCTTTATTGATGAGATGGTTGTGTTATTTCATGTTTCATGTGTGATTTACCTTTGCAAAAACTCTTATCTGCCTTAGATTCCATGTCAAGAAAACTTACCACTGAACTACTAAACTTGTTGACTCCATAAGCCCAATGATTGCAAAATTGTACTCTTTTTAACCTACACACATCACAATTAAGTTATTTTCGAAGTAGAATTAGCCATCTAGTTTCATCATTATAAAATATCATTAACCCCTTTGAAAGATCCCTCTCAGACTGAAGAGGCTAAGATTCAATTACAAGTTGGTTTTAAACAATTACATGAAGTTGTTTGATTAGTAGCCAATCAAGTGCAATTTTGTGATAATAGAATGCATATTTGTGACATGTTTGATTAAATGACCGTCATGGCTAGTAGGGGTCCAGTCACGTCTTTGTTCAAGTATTTGCATTTATATCATTGTTTCTATGTTAATTTTCATTTATGGAATTTTCATGGAGTTGTAGGCAGTCGTTTGAGTCTAGGCCCTTGAAAAGTGGCACAAAATCCAGGGTTGCTAGCACAAAACTACCTGGAAACGTCCACAGTCGCAAGCATGCCCTTGTTGTGGGAGCGACCGGAGGGTCCCAGTCGCATGCATGCCCATGTCATGGGGCTGACTGAGGCTCTAGGTCAGTAAAATTCTAGGTTGTCTCAGGGGTTAATCATTTGGAAGGGTTGGATGGCTCCTAAAGGTTTTGTAGCATGTGTATAATGTCATATTGGTTGTGTTGTGTTGGTTACACTTCCTTAACTATACATGTGGATTTGAATCAGATCATAGTATCCTGTCATCACATGTTTACCCCAGCGAACCATAAATTGGGTAAATGTGAGAGGAGGGTGTTATAGAGTGGTATCAGAGCAAGTTTTTTTCTCTTTGGGTGATGTCTGGTTTACGTTCTCTTTCGGTAATATCTGATACCACTAAGTGGTATTAGAGCATGGTTCACCCCTTGGATTAGATGGACAGTGTGTTGTTCATGCATACACGTTGATTGCATATGTATTCTTATGCTTCTGGTCTATGTATTGGTTATGCATGTTAGTGTTTGTGTGTATTGTGTATGCATGTGTGTCATACATATGTTGTTATACATGCATTTTGTCTAAATGATGTTATCATTGTGGCATCATGCATGGTAGCTAGACAATGGTTGAAATTATGAATATATGTTGAATTGATTATGTTTTTATATATGTATATTGTGCTAATCTGGTCAGTCTTGTAGATGAGATATCCTCCCCAAATTATGTCGAGGTGCATTAGTTTGTTTATGATTTTGTTTAGATGACATAGTACGCCTTGCACGAATAGATCAAGATGAATAACAAGATGGTAGACTATAGTTCCTGAGATTCTCCTCGTGGATAAGATGAACAATGTGGTGTTGGGAAATCTTATGACTTAGAAGACACATTGAGAAGTTTGAAGGAAAAAATAAGAAGTTGCAAAGCAGACAATGACAGAATCATGCAGGCACAAGAGAAACAAGCAGAAGCCATTGCAATAATTCTTTAGAGTTTGTCAAAATTGTAGAGATAGGGACCCCTTCGGATTAGCCATGGGAAAGAGGAAAAAACTAATGGGGCATATAGAACTAGGTCTCATGGTGGGCACATGTTGGATAGGGATGACACAATTAGAGATGGCAGGCTCTTAGATACTCCAGATAGGAGAGGTGATGAACAATACTATTCTAGTTCTGGTTTTGACAGACACTATGATCGTCATCGTTATCACCCTTATGAGAGGAGTGACAGGGTATACTTTCCAGATGACTTTAAGAAAGATAAGCCACCTACCTTTGATGGATATTTGAAGAAGTAGGAGAATACAAAGGCTTAGTTACTTGGGACAAAAAATTTCTTTGAACTTCATAAGTACACGGAGAATATGAAGGCCAAAATAACTATCTTTAGTCTTGAAGGTAAAGAATGGAATATGGCGGGAAGATGTAAAATGGGCCAGAGACATCAAGAAAAAATAATTGAGTTGACATGAATTCAAGAGACTTTTCAAGAAGTACTTGTTATAGAGGTAATACGACATCAAAGCCAAGGAATTCTATGAGCTTAAAATGGTATCAATGACATATAAAGAATCTACGACCAAGTTCTTGGAGCTTTTGAGGTATGTATCGTATCTTAAATATAAGAAGGATAAAGTTCAGATTTTTTTCAGTGGATTTACATTAGCCTTTAGAGATCAGATTGAGAATGATGAGCCTTGATCAATTAAGGAAGTTATTGGGAAACTGAAGCATTGTTATGAGCATTCAAAGCATAAGAATGAATCTCAGCAAGGATGGAAAGGGAAAGATAAAGGTAAAGGTAAATGGCAGCCGAAAAGAACAAGGCCTCAGAATGCAGAAGAGAAGGAGAATCTTGCACCATACAGGAAGTTCAATGTGGCTAGACAGGGAAATGGGTCACAAAAATAGAATAGAGGTGATGGTGCAAGACAATTGGAGTTTTGGACATGTGGTAAGGAAGATATTAAAATGGATTGTCCGCAAAATTAGGGTGGTAGGCCTAAGATATATAGTGCACAAGAGGTGCAAAATGTTGGGGATGTTGGGAAGTGAATTCCTCAGATCTATTGAGTGTTGGATAACAGACAGACTCATCATTAAGCATCTATCATTGATATGGACAGTAAGTTTTGTGATCAAGTTGTTTCTATTTTAATTGACCCTGGATGTAATTGTAGTTATGTTAACCCTAACTTGGTGGATAAGTATGGTTTGAATAAAGAAGTGCATGAAGAATATTGGTTAGTGCACTTGGCTACAGGTACCAAGAGGAGAATTCATCATTGGGTAAGAGATTGTGTATTTGAGTTGAATGATATGCCCACATCAAAAAATTTGATTGTATTACAATTTGGGTCATATAGTATGCTTTTGGGTATGGATTGGTTATATCTTCATATGACCAAAGTGGAATGTTATGACAGATTCATCGAGTGCTTGGATGATAATGAGGAGCAGAGAATCTTACAGGGTAAGAAGAAACTAACATTAGTTAGGATGGTGACAACTATGCAAGAAAAACAAAGTCGCAGAAAAGAGTGTGTTATTTGCACTGCACATTTCTAGTGATAAAGGTAAGGATGATGAGGATGCAAAGATATTGAGAAGGTACCCGATCTTAAAACATTGTCAAGATGTGTTTCCAAAAAAGATATCAGAGTTGCTGCCTCATAGAGAAGTGAAATTCTCCATTGAGTTGGTACCAAGGGCAACACCAACATCAAAGTTATTTTATAGAATGAGCACTCCAGAATCAGTAGAGCTGAAGTTGCAATTAAAGGAAATGATTGAAAAGGGGTACAATAGGCCAAGTGTATCACTGCGGGGTGCACCAATATTGTTTTTGAAGAACAAGGATGGTACTCTTAGGTTGTGCATTGATTACATGAAGTTGAACAAGGTAACAATCAAGAACATATATTTGATTCAAGGTCTGATAACTTATTTGATCACTTAAAGAGAGCAATAATGGTCTCAAAGATTGATTTGAGATCTGGATATCATCAGGTACGCATCAAGGAAGAGGATATTTACAAGACAACTTTCCAGACCAAGTATGGGCATTATGAACTTGTTGTAGTTCCATTTTTTTTTATTAATGCTCCAGATACATTTATGTGTTTGATGACTAGAGTGTTGTGTCCTTATCTGGACAAGTTTTTTCTTGTATTCATTGATGACATCTTGATATATTATAAGAATGAGGAAGAACATGTTGAGCATTTAGAAGTAGTGTTGAGATTTCTAAGAGCATTAATTGTATGCTAAGATTACTAAACGTATTTTCTTTCAGATATAGGTACATTTCTTGGGGCATGTGGTCTCCAAGGAAGGCGTAGCAGTGGATCCATAGAAGATAAGGGCTATCATGGAGTAGGAAACTCCTAGAAACATTGTTAGGTCCCTATATTACTACTGTAGGCCCATTATTGTTATTGTTGTACCCCTATAGTCCCCATATTGTTATTATTGTGCCATTACATTATTATTGTTAGGTCTGCTAGGATTATATGTGACCCCATGGACTCCTTTATATAGAAAGGAAGATTTGTCATTTGAATCATCCAAGAATTGTTCATTTATGTAATGTAAAGGAGGTTTCCCCCTAAAAGAGGCTAATTTCTAAGTTGTTGTTCTATCTTTTATTCTATTTTATGAGATGGTTTCATAAAATTTGGTATCAGAGCTTTGGATTCTAGGGTTTCACTACTGCAAACAGGTCATCATGGAATTTTCGCTATAACTTTTTTTTCTAAGAAGGTTCAGAAACTAAAAAAAACCGTTTGAGCCAAAATCTTGAGAAACTTCGTGTAAAAGTTTCAGACCTTGGTTTGAAATATTTTCGGAGATATGATATGTGGAAGTTAGGGTTTTTGCAGGCTCTGGAATGTCATCTCAAACAGGTGACCAAGGGAAAACCATCATAAAGTTTGTTTCAGGCATTAGACTGGAATTCTGTAAAAATTCTAACCTGTGGCATTGAAAAGAAGACTTAGAAGGTTATTGCAGGACCTAATTTCAGATACTGAATATCTGAACTCGCAGTGATAATTTGGGTTCAATATAGACCTCCTAAAAATCAAGAAAAATGTGTGTATTTGTTTTTTTTTAAATTGCATGGCGTGTGTTTGAAAAAGCAGGTTGAAGTGATTCCAAGGGCATATTGAAGCATATATATAAGTATTGGATTCTATAATTCCTCCCAAAAATAATTCCACACCCATTAAACCGTTAGAAATATCTACTATGATGCATGAAGAGGAAGAAGTGCAACATGATGTATCAAAATTGCGAGACCAAGTGAAAAAAATGTTGCTCATGCAAAAAGTAACCAAAAATTAATGGAAGCTAAAATGGATGGTTTGAAGAAAGGAATGGAAGCTAAGATAAATGGCATGGAAACTAAGTTGGATGGTTTGGAGAATGACATGGAGGCTAAGATGAATGATGTGGAAGCTAAGATGGATGTTTTGAAGAATGGCATGGAAGCTAAGGATGAATGGAACGGAATATAAGATGGATGGTTTGAAGAATGGCATGGAAGCTAAGATCGATGGTATAGAGGAAAAACTAAAATCAGACATGGAAGGTTTGAAGGAAGGTTTGACAAAGTTGGTACAAGAAATGATTCCTAATGGCGAAAAGGTAGTAGAGGAAACTCATGATGAGAAAAAAATAAAAGTTAATCATGATTTCATAAAATATAACGTTGGATTGAAGACCCACCATATTCCAAATATTGATATGAGGAGGTTTTATGGCAAGGATCCTGTAACATGGATACTACAGATGGAGCAATATTTTGATCTCCATAATGTGCAAAACACACAAAAGGTACGTATTGCAACTTTATATTTAGAACAAAATACATGTGTATGGTATCAACGACTTTTCTCTCGTAAATAAATTGTCACTTGGTCAAATTTTACGGAGGAAATGATAACACATTATGAGGATACAAAGAGAAACACCTTATTTAGCTAATTGATAAATCTCAAACGAAAGGGTTCAATGGTGGAGAACATTGAGCACTTCCAAAATTGAATATAAGGGTAACTAATATTCCAGAGGAACACATGATTTATGTCTTCATACGTACTTTAAAGGATAACATCCAACATGAGGTTCGCCTTTGGGAATCTGATTCATTGGAGAATGCATTCATGTTGGCAAGAAAAATTGAAAGTAAAATTATGGCGACAATGAAGCCTAAATTCACATCTATAAAGATGGAAGTGTTGCTTTTCCTAGAATTCCACAACCTACAATATTGACACCACAACAATTGGAAGAAAAAAGAGAAAAAGGGCTTTGCTACAGTTGTGATAGAAAATACACTAAAGGTCATAAGTGTGCTGAGAAGAAATTATTTTACATAGATTGTGAAGAGGAGGAATAAAATGAACAATAAACTTCAAAAGAAGAGGATATACACCAGGAACCAACCCTAGATAAAGAAGAAATGAATCCAACCATATCCTGTTATGCATTGGCAGGAATTACCACTCCTCAAACCCTCAAGCTAGAAGGACATATCAAGAAGAAAAATGTAATAGTGTTGATTGATTCGGGTAGTACCCACAATTTTATTCATTGTAAGGTAGCCAAGGAATTGAATTGATTCCTATACACAACACCATAGTGTCAAGTGATGGTTGCAAATGGAGGAACTATTAATTTCTCTGGAAAGTGCCATAATATCAAGATAACCATGGAGGAATATGTATTGAATAGTCCAATTCTTTCCATTCCAATGGGTGGTGCTGATGTTGTACTAGGAGTACAATGGTTACAATCTTTGGGGACGGTAGCTTTTAATTTTCAAGAACTTTTTCTTGAATTTTTTTTTGGAAGGAAAGGAAGTTGAATTATGGGGTATCATAGGGAGGCCAAGAATGATAATAAGCTCTAATTTCGTGACAAATATTTTGAGTAAAGAACAATGAGGCTTAATTTCACAATTATGCTCACTAGAAGTTCCAACATCAAAATCATTTATTTCTCCAGATCTCCAAAAAGAGTTGGACAATCATTCCAAGGTGTTTGAAAGTCCCAAATGACTCCCAACTATTTGTGATCATGATCATGCTATTCATTTGATTCCAGGAAGTGTTCCTTCAAAAATCAGGCCTTACAAATATCCTTATGTCCAAAAGAGCGAAACTGAACGTATGCGTGTAGAAATGATAGAGGCTGGTATAATTCAACCTAGTCAAAGTTCTTTCTCTACTCCAATAGTATTGGTGCATAAGAAGGATGGATCATGGCGCATGTATTCAAAATATAGGGAGCTCAATAAGCTCACTATTAAAGATAAATTTCCCATTCCTGTGATTGATGAATTATTGGATGAATTACATGGAAAAATTTATTTCACCAAGTTGGATCTCTATTCAGGATATCATCAAGTTAGAATGAAGACTGAAGACATTCCGAAAAAAACATTTCGAACTCATGAGGGTAATTATGAATTTTTGTTCATGCCTTTTGGCCTTACCAATGCACCTTCTACATTTCAAGGGTTGATTAATTCCATTTTCAAACCCTTCCTTAGAAAATTTATGTTAGTATTTTTTGATGATAAACTAATCTACAATAGGTCTTGGAAGGATCATGTTCCACATGTTGACAGGGTGCTCAAACTATTGGAGGAGAAACAATTATTTTGAAAAAACCTCCAAATGTTTCTTTGGAGTACAAGAGATGGAATATATGAGTCATATTGTATCTTAGGAGGGTGTTAACGTAGATGCTCAAAAAATTAAATCCGTTGAGGAATGGAAAGTATCCACAACCATAAATTAGTTGCGCGGATTTCTCGGGTTAACATGTTATTATCACAAGTTTGTTAAGAATTATGGGAAAATAGCAGCACCTCTAACAACATTATTGAAGAAAGATGCATTTTCATGGAATCGTGAAGCAACTAGGCCTTTGAACATCTTAAAGAGGCAATGTGCCAAGCACTGGTCTTAGCTACGCCAGACTTCACATAAACCTTTATTGTGGAGTGTGATGCCTCAGGAAATGGAATTGGTGTTGTTTTTATGCAAGAAAGAAGATCCATTGCTTTTGAAAGTTGTCCAATCAAAGGGAATTATTTACAGAAAGCTATTTATGAGAAGGAAATGTTGGAAATACTACATGAACTAAAGAAATGGCAACCTTACCTAACGGGAAGACACTTCAAGGTAAAAAGTAATCATGATAGTCTTAAATAATTTTTGGAACAAAGACTATCTTCAGAAGTGCAACAAAAATGGGTCCCAATGATGTTAGGTTATGACTTTGAAATCATCTACAAAAAAGGGAAGCTAAATTTTGTTGAAGATGCACTCTCAAGAAAGGATGAGGATGTGGAAGAATTGTTTTGTGCCATTTCTATTATCCAACCAGATTGGATAACCAAAGCAAGGGAGGAATGGAAGAATGATGAAGAAGTGTGGACACTCATTCAAAAGTTGTAGCAAGATTCTAGTACATATGATACATTTAGTTGGAAAAATGATTCCTTATGGTACAAAGATCACTTATATCTTTGTAATAGTTCCCAACTAAAAAAAATATTCTTTTGGAATTTCACACCTCTCCCATAGGAAACTTAGGATTTTAAAAAACCACAGGGTGAAGAAATATTTTTTTTGGGATGGCCTTAAATCCGATATTAAATTTTTTTTGGTGGAATGTTTTTTTTGCTAGCAAAATAAAGTTGAGACAATTAAGACCCCAGGTCTGCTACAACCTTTATCCATTCAAAGTCAACGTTGGGAGGAGTTTTCAATGGATTTTATCACAGGTTTACCTAAGTCCGAAGGAAAGAGTGTCATCATGGTGGTAGTTGATAGAATTACCAAGTATGTACACTTTTGTGCATTATCTCATCCATTTAAAGTGAGTAAAGTTGCTACTAAATTTATGGAAACAATTCAAAAATTACATGGAAACCCAAATACTATTGTAAGCGACAGAGATCCCATTTTCACTGGAAATTTTTGGACGGAATTATTTTCTTGTTTGGGTACTCAACTAGCTCATATCTCATCTTATCATCCTCAATCTGATGGGCAAACTAAGATAGTGAACAAATGTTTGGAAGGATATCTCCGTTTCTTTGTAAATGATAAACAAACACAATGGGTCAAGTGGTTACCTCTGGTTGAATGGTGGTATAACACTTCCTTCCACACTGCAACAAAAATTATCCCATTTATGGAACTTTATGGATATCATCCACCATCCATCACATCATATTTAAGAGAAAATTCTAAGGTTCAAGTAGTTGAAGATCACATCGAGCATAAACAACAAGTTCTCCAACTCTTAAAGGATAACCTAAATTTGGCACAAAATCGAATGAAACAACATGAAGATCAACATCGCAGTGAAATAATTTTTGATGTAGGTGACTGGGTATTTTTACGACTATAACCATAGAAACAAATGTCCCTCAATCAAGCTAATAAGGATAAAAAATTATTTCCAAAGTAATATGTTCCTTACAAGGTTTTGCAAAATATTGGTACTATGGCATACAAATTGGAGCTTCCTGCTTCTTCTCGAGTGCACCTAGTTTCCATGTTTCATGCTTAAAGAATGTTATAGGTGACAAACTTAAAGTTAAAACAATATCACCAAAAATTTATGAGAAAGGAAAAACCATATTGGAAGTTGAAGTAGTCTCAGAAACAAAAATTGACAGCTACGAAATCGATCAATTTCAGAGTGTCTCATCTAGTGGAAGAACTTACCCACTAAAGATTCCACATGGGAGGATGGGAATTTTATATAGAAGCATCTAGAAATACTCAAGAATTGAGGAAAACACTCTTTTGAAGGAGAGGGTCATGTTAGGTCCCTATATTACTAGTGTAGTCCCTTATTGTTGTTAGTGTATCCCCCTTGTTATTATTGTTGTACCCCTGTAGTCCCCATATTGTTATTATTATGCCCTTACATTATTATTGTTAGGTCGGCTAGGATTATATTGTGACCCCATGGAATACTATATATATAAAGGAGGTTTTGTCATTTGAATCATCCAAAAATTGTTCATTTATGTAATGTAAACGAGGTTGCACCCTCGAAGAGGTTGACTTCTAAGTCATTGATATATCTTTTCTTCTATTTTGTGAGTTGGTTTCATAAAAAAACATGGATGAGGTAAGATCATTTATTATACTATTCCTAAATTAGCATATAGCTAGTTGGGATATTAAAATCTATTTTTTCTTTCTTGTTTGATGAATAAGTGGGTAGGGAGACCAATAAATCTCTTTATTAGGAATAAAACCACTTCTCATGTGAAAGTGGATCATCTTTTCAGCTTAATAAAACACCCTTAGGTGTGAAAAGGGGCTAAAACATGTGGAATAGGTAAACCTTGACCAAATCAATAGCGTTGTCATGAAGGAGTGGCATTCAATGTGGGACAACACAGTTTTAGATGGAGACACATTGCATGGAAGTAGTGTCATTAATGGATGGGGCTTAGGGCTTGGAAGCTCATTTCTTATATAAGGAAGAGGATGGAAGCCATATTATTCATGTTATTGTATATTGATATTTCTAAATATATGGTCCTTTTAGACATATATCTTTCTCTTGTTGTTTAGTTGAGATAGAGTGTTGTTTAGCACATGGTGTTCTTGATTGGGAATCCCACCTCTTTCCTTGAGAGGCCTCTTGGAAGTGTTTTGTACTACATTGTCTGTTATCAGGCTTAAGGCCAAGAATCATCTTTCATTTACAGTGCAGATCCTGTTGAGGGTTTGGTTGTTTTGTAGGTTGCAGCAAGTGGAGACTATATCTCTAGATCTAGGCCATTTCATTACTCATTTTCAGCAAAGGAGGCTTCCTTTCCATTGGGAGGAAAATATTGAAGGGCGTTGTGCTTATTTTCAGATCTTAGCATCAGGCTAGCTGGTTATTCATCCCTACAGCACAATTTTCTTCCATATCTATGTTATTTCTGTAGGAGGAGTTGCAGGGTGGTTTAGCACACCATTTGGAGAACTGATTTTCTAGTGAAGGGGATCTGCCTTTCACTTAGAGGATCTATTGGAAGAGGCTATTCTATTGATCATATCATATTAGCCACACTTTCAGATCTATATTTTGCAGTAGATCTGCAGTCTTGGGGCTTAGATCTACATCTTGTACATGTTGTTTTGCTGAAAACCCTTAAGGGGTTCTTTAAAGGAGGTTGTATAGTGCTCAGATATAAAATAGATATATATTTTGAGGCACATATCAACCCTATATTTGATGTATAATTATTTTTTGTAGAAGAGCTAATAAAATAACGCTGTAAAGGTCTTCTAGCTTTTATATATAGTTGCAACACCTCATCTTGAGGATTTTGTCCATTGGAGGTTTGTACTTTCTTGTTGTGTATCTTATGGGCCATTATTCATGTATATTTTGCTACTGTTATAACATATGAAAGGTCTCCATATTGGCCTCTTGCTTTTGAATGATGATTTTCACTATTGTTCCAGCATTTTTCACTATATTTCTGCTTTTCCCATTTGGGAATATTACAGTGGTATCAGAGCATAATCTTGGCTCAGCCTATGAATTCAACCTCTGAAGACATTGCATCTATGTTATAAGAAGAATAAGAAGCTTCTCATAGAAAAGAGAAGGCTTACAAGAGATACAAAGGCAAGACTCCATTATTTGGAGAAATGGAGGGAAGGAAGTTTTCATAACTTCTTCTCCAAGCTATGCATGAGATTAAAAGAGAAATAAGGGAATGAGGAGGGAAAGACATGAGGATCCCTCAAGAATATTTGCACATGAAGAAAGCTCTAGATATTAATATTATGGGTGTGATCATTCAACCACACAATCAAATCTACAACGTATTACCATGCCTATGTTCATATCAAGAGAGATGGAGGAAGGATATGTACCAAAGGAGGAGACTCTTGGTGAATATCTTCAAGAGTATGAATCTCAATCTCAGAGGTTCAAAAATCATCTAAACTTCCAAGGGTTTTTCAAGATCAAGGAGAATAGAAGACCTAGAAATCACAATAGAAGCAAGTGGTGCAAGCAACATGATTTGGGTAGATTCTTTCAATATACTTTTGATGGGTCACCTAAATGTATAGCAAGGGCTTGGGTAAAGGAGCTAGACATATATTTACAATTGCACCAAGTTTCAGAAGATGAAGCCCTTAGAGTAGAAGCGCCGCATATTGAAGGTAAGGCTTATGATTGGTGGTTTTATGAAACTTCTTTCTCGAATCTTGTAAATGTATCTACTTACGCAAAGTTCACTAGGAGGTTAGTGAAAAGATTTGATACATCCTTGGTTGAGCTAACCAAGCCTAAACAAACAAAACCTTTGCATGATTTGGAAGGATCCATAAACCCAACTCCATTCTAGAATGATATTGAGGGGGTTAAAAACTTACAGAATACCTTTCTAGAGGCAAGATCCCCACTTCAGGAAGAGATCTCTTCTCAAAAGGAAGACATGAAGATATCTTTGTCAAAATAATATCAAAACAAAGAGCCTCTTAATGATGATGAGTTAAACTCCATTCATGATGAAGGGGAAGAGAATGTTGGAGGTAACAACGCTGTCACATCAGGAGAAGATCTAGTACCTCTTGGAGAGGAAGATGGAGTAATTGCTCCAATGAGAGGAGTTCTTGTATCATTGCAAGAAGTTCGAAAGGATCTCATATGTGGAGATCAAGGAACCATCCATGAAAAAACATGTGCCATTATTGATAGATTGTGAGACCTTTCAGATGAAAGGAGAAGGTAGGGAGGATGGTTAGCATCTGTAATATTCCCACTTAGCCCAAGCTAATGGAATATTTAATTTTGCTTTGTTTTGTTTTGAATTTCATGTTGATGAATAAAATGTAAAGGAGGACATGTAAAACTCCTGAAAACATCCAAATAAATCAATGCCCAATGTGAACAAGGTTAAATCTGGGCCATTTTATAAAACACACTTGAGTGTGAAAGAGGTTTATCACTTGACCAAGTCAACCATGACCATATCTACAACACAGTCTAGATGCATTGAACCTCCTTGAGGCACAACACAGTTCTACATGGAGGCTCTACATGTGAAAGGGGCTAAACTAATGAAGTGGTTTAGGGTTTGACAAGACTCCAATCTTATAAAAGGAAGAGGAGAGTAGCATGAAAGGGGCTGTTGAAGATATTATTTCAGAAGAATTTTTCTTCTTAGACATTTCTCATTCTGTAGCTGTTTAGCTGAGAATAGTGCTGCTTAGCACTTGGGTGTTCCTGAGCAGGAATCCCACCTCCTTCCTAGAGAAGCTCTTGGAGGAGTTTTTCTTATCTTGTCCACTATCAAGCTTGGGACAAGCTTCACCTTACACCTACAACACTAATCCTGTTGAGGGTTGGGTTGTCCTTGTGAGTTGCAGAAAGTGGAGGATAGATATCTTCAAATCTATGCACATTTAGCACCCTTTTTCATTGAGAAAAATTTCTGTCCCATTAGCAAGAGTGTCCTAGATCATTGGAGCTACAGATCCAGAACTTGGCATTAGGCCAAATCATTCTCAGAGTTTACAGTGCAGTTTCCCTTCCTTAACTGCGTTATTTGCAAATCTGCAGTTGCAAGGTGTTTTGTCTACATTTTGGAGGAGAGATCTCTGGTGATAGGATTCTTCCTCTCACTGTGGTGATCCATGGATTGGCCATCCAATCCATGTTTGTTTCAGATATGATCTGCTGTTCTATTATATGATTTAGGAATTTTTGAATATTACTGCATATCTGCAACTCCAGATCTCAGATCTACTCATATACTCTCATGTTTTGCACAAAAATGTTGGAAATATTGTCATTGATGGAAAAGGAAGTGACAAAGGAATTCGAATATGACACAGTAAATAGGAACAAAGAAAAGAAACATAGCAGAAGACAAAGGTCAGCAGAGAAGAACAGAGAAAGAGTGCATCTACAGAGAGCAGTATCAGTCAAGGAGCATCTTAAATTCAGTAGGAAGGATATTTGTGTCCCTGTGAAATTAAATCATATGAGAAGTTTTATTCGGTGTATGTATGCATCCTGATCGAGGAAATCCTGTGTATGATTGTGTTCTGGTGATACTCTGATGGATGGAGAATACCAAGTGTATTTGGGTATTGATTGGTTCAATTCTCATACGGAATGCCCTAAAACTCTGTTGAATTCATTCCCCTCATAAAGGAAGCCTGCATATAACTAACTCTATCCTAATGGTAGAGAAAATCCTGTCAGAAGAGAACTACATTGGTTCGTTGTTTATTGGAAATCCTGCCGAAGATAGACCAAGTAAGAAGGATAGCGTAAACCCAGACCACCCCTTTGAAATCATGAATGGAACCTGGAAGGAAAAAGGTAGAACGTAAAAAAAGGAAAGACAGACGGAACCTTGAGCGAAGGGCGGAACCACGAAGGAGGAACAGTACAAGCGGTTTTCAGTTTTCATCGCACCGCTTTCGATGGGAAAGCGATATTCAAGAGGTGGGGAGCAATTCCATAGAACGGGCGACACATGTCCCTGTACGATTTCACAAAACCGCTTACCATGGCGCGCCATCGCACGTTATTATTCGACCTAGGATGCCCAACAATATTGATACAAGACGTTGATCTGGGAAGGAGCCATTGAACGGTGGTCATATGAGAAAGGTGCACGAAGATTAACCAAAGTACGGTGGGCCATCGCACATTAACATTCGGCATCAGAGGTCGAACGATATGCATATATGCCGTTGATCTAGAAGCTTGCTATCTAACGGTGATCAGACGCTGGACTTGCGCGAAGTTTACTTATGGTACCATGTGCGTATTTATGTGGGTCCCAGTTTTTTTTTTTTAAATAATATTGATTAAGCCATCGATTATGCATGTGGGGCCGGATCTAAAGGTCTATTTTAAAATGGCCATTTGATAAAAGCACGGATTATTAATATAAACATTTAATTATCAAAGGATGTGAATAATATTTATTTATCAAATTCCACGAATTTGATAAACAAAAATTCCAATAAAAGAAGGAATACCATCAGCAGTTGGATGGTTTTGACTCATGGTTTTACTAAAGGCAAAACTATAAAAGGAGAAGAGAAATAGAATATGAAGGGTGTGCATGTGCAAGGGTGGTGAATGAATAAATTTCTCTAAGGAATATCTGCATGGACGAACCCTGTTCCTAATTGATAAATCTGAATCTACGATGCACCTATGGATATGATCTAGAAATGATGAATCTATACTATGATCGGTAAAAGAAATGATGAAGACTTGACGGAAGTCTGATGAAGAAATTGAAGAAATCTGGTGAATCTGAGGGTTGAAGCTTTCTGCATGAAAGTGGAAGTATCGTGCCAGTAAAAGCTGGTGTGAAAATCAGGGGGTTGGAGCTCCCTTCTAGTAGTGGTTGGGGAACGAGGAAAAGGTTGTAGCCTTTCTGTAGGTGGGTGCTTGTGTGCTGGTATAAGTCTACACCAGCATAAATTGTAAGAAGGTTTCTTTATAATAAAAATTGAAGACTAAGATTACAGCAGTGGTGGTTTTCTCCCAAATTGGGTTTCCACCTTAAATACTGGTGTTCATATGTGTTAATTATGTTTGATGGTTTTTTCTGTTATTTCTGTTCATGCTTACTGCTTACTAAACATATGATGAATGAATGATGCAATAAGATCTCTGGACATACAAGTTGGATTCAATAGTGTAACATATGGTTTTAAAGAGAAAGGAAAAGTAAAATTTTCAGTCAGCTCAAAATACTGATTCGCCCCCCCCCCCCTCCTCTCAGTATTTTTCCCACCAATTGGTTTCAGAGCAGGTCCTTATGAAAAATCTTAGCTGCTAGAAGGAAGATCAAGTAAGATGAGCAATCAAGATGGAACAACATCTATCAGGCCTCCGCTCTTTAACGGAAACAATTTAATCTTCTGGAAAACAAGGATGAGATCCTATCTTCAGTCTCTGGGAGAAGATGTATGGACAATTGTTGAAGCAGGATATCAATATCCAGCTGCAGTACCAACAGATTCGACGGAAAGAAAGAATTATGAAACCAATGCAAAGGCAGTCAACGCTCTATTGGGAAGTCTAACTGAATCAGAATTTGTCAAAGTCATGCAGCTAAATACAACAAAGGAAATATGGGAAAAAATCATTCTAAGTTATGAAGGTGATGCAAAGGTAAAGAGTGCTAAACTCCAAACTTTCAGAATTCAATATGAGAATCTAAAAATGGATAATAAGGAGAGCATTGAAAATTTCTTTTTATGACTTGATGATATTGTAAATCGTATGAGAAATATAGGAGAAACAATAACCGAATCTACTCTGGTTGAGAAAATTTTAAGATCACTAATGGCAAAATTTGAGTCAAAAGTTTTTGCTCTTGAAGAAAAGTAGGATCTTCAAAATCTTACTGTGGTGCAACTTCACGGCATACTAACTGCTTATGAAATGAGACGAGGAGGACCATCTGAAGTCAAAGAAGCAGTCTTTAGAACTTCTACAAAAGGGAAGGAAGTACAAAAAACATAAGGATCAGGATATATCTCAGAAGAAGATGAGATAAACTTTGTAAAGAAACTTCAACTTGGCACAGGACGGTTCAGAGGTAAGCTTCCTTTCAAATGTTTTTATTGTGGAAGAGTTGGTCATTATGCTACTAAGTGTCCTCGTAAAGAAACACATAAAAAGGGGAATGAAGTAGCAAGAAGGAATAAGAATCGTTTTAGCACTAGAAAAAGTTACTATACTCATGAAGACAGTGATGGGTTATCTGATAGTGAGGAAGAATGTGAACAAGATCTTAGACTTCTCATGGCATTTGTAAAAGAATCTAGAGAAGAAAAGGATACTTTTTTGGATGCTCTAGAAGACAGTGATTTTCTTGATGAAAACAATAAACTCAAAATTTGCTTAGAAGAGAGTAAAATAACCATAGAAACTCTGAAAAATCAGCTTGAAGAAAAGGAGAAACACAATGAGAAATTAGAGTGTGAAGTAGTAAATCTAAGAAAAGAACTTGAGAAAGTAAAGACTATGAATCTTAGATTTGCTAAAGGATATGAAACCTTAGATGAGATTATCAAAGTACAACGTTCTCCCCTTATAAAGACAGGTCTTGGATATATCGGAGAATCTTATCAGGCTTCAGCACCAAATTATCTAAAAGAAGTTACAGCTGGTATACAACATGCTACCACTCAGCAAGGGAATAAAGAATCTTTACATGTAAAGCATGATCATCTCAATTCAAAGAACAATAACAGGAATGTCTTTCAAAGAAACATCAATCAACAGGTAAATTCAAGTAGAATATTTCATGATCGCAGGAATTTCTTCTTCAATGGACAATGTTTCTCATGTCACAATTTTGGTCATAAAGCTATTCAATGTGTTGCATATAAAACCATCATGACAAGAGAGGCAAGAAGGAAAAGGATTGATATTGAAATAAAGAAGAATACTTATAACAAATTTTCTCCTCTTAAAAATGAAGTTGAATGTGCTTATTGCAATAATTTTGGTCATGAAGAATCTGAATGTAGGAGCAAAGTTTAGCCAAAAGAACATGTTCCTTCAAGCTCCAAAGTATGGAAAAGGAAGGAATTACAGGTTGAAAATTGTGGCATAGCGTTATTAGCAGAAGATGAAGAAAACCAATGGTACATTGATAGTGGATGCTCAAGACACATGACAGGTGACAAAACCAAACTTCTAGCATATAGTGCTTTAGAAAAGGAAAAGAATGTTACATTTGGAAATGATACTCCAGCGGTCATTAAGGGAAAAGGGTCTGTTTTTCTAAAAGAAAAGGTGAAAGCTAATGAAGTCATGTATGTGGATGGATTAAAGCATAACCTGTTAAGTGTAAGTCAAATGTGTGATCAAGGAACTGAAGTTGTCTTTATTTCAAAAGAATGTGTGGTACGTGATCTTGATACAGGTAAAGGAATTATAAAAGGAAAAAGGACTCCAAGCAACCTGTATGTATTGAAGAATTGCAAAGAACAATGTTACTTGAGTAAATCTTCAGAAAATTGGCTATGGCATAGAAGGTTGGGGCATCTGAGCTTCTCTCAAATCAACAAATCAAGCAGACTTAAAGCTGTTCGTGATCTTCCCAATATTACTCTACCTGAAAATATCATATGCAAATCTTGCCAATTTGGTAAGCAAACCATAGTACAATTTAATGCCAAGGAGGGATCATCAAGCAAGCCTCTTGAACTCATTCATACTGACATATGTGGACCTGTGAAGAAAAAGTCACCACGTGGAGAACAATACTATATCCTATATATTGATGATTTCTCTAGAATGTGTTGGATTGGGCTACTTAAACACAAATATGAAGCATTTGAGAAATTTCAGATCTTCAAAGCACTAGTTGAGAATGAATTAGATCTAAAAATCAAGTGTCTCAGATCTGATCGAGGAGGAGAATATACATTAGATGAATTCCTTGAATTTTGTGAACAACATGGCATAAAAAGACAGTTTTCTGTAGCTGGCACTCCACAACAAAATGGCGTAGCAGAAAGAATGAATAGAACAGTTCAACAAATGGCTAGAGCTATGCTTGATGATTCCGGAACACCTGACACATTTTGGGGAGAAGCATCACATACAGCGGTAAATATTCTTAACAAGGCACATGTTCGTGTAAATAGTGATAAAACTCCATATGAACTCTGGTATGGTAATCCTCCCACTGTGAAGCATTTTAGAGTTTTTGGAAGCAAATGCTTTATCAAAAATAATGATGAAAAACTTGGAAAGTTTGAACCCAGAGCAGATGAAGGAATACTTCTTGGTTACTCCTCTAGGAGTAGAGCATATAAATGTTACAATAAAAGACTTCGGAAGATTGTTGAATGTATTGATGTTGTTATTGATGAGTCTCCAGCAGCTCCAAAAGAAGAAAAACAAACAACAAATGAAGACGATGATGATGACATATATCCTTCTACATCAATTAGTAATGATACAAACAGTGAACCCAATGAAGAACCCGAAGATGATTTGTCTGAAAAGGCTCCATCCAGATATGTTCAAAAGAATCATCTAGAATCTCAAATTTTGGGAGAAAAGGGATCATGTGTACAAACAAGAAGGACTCTTGTGGGATCTTCTAGCAATCTGGCATTTCTGTCCACTATTGAACCACACAATGTCAGTCAAGCTAGCAAAGATGAATGTTGGATTCAAGCCATGAATGAAGAGCTTGATCAAATTGAAAAGAATCACACTTGGGAATTAGTACTAAGACCTCATGACAAAAATGTCATTGGAACTAAATGGATATTCAAAAACAAGTTAAATGAGAATGGGGATGTTATAAGAAATAAAGCTAGACTTTTTTGCAAGGGGTATGCTCAACAAGAAGGTATAGACTTTGAAGAAAATTTTGCTCCTGTAGCCATACTTGAAGCCATAAGAATTTTTATTGCTTTTTCAAGCTTCCGACAAATCAAAGTTTATCAAATGGATGTTAAATCTGCTTTTCTCAATGGTGATCTAGAAGAAGAAGTTTATATAGAACAACCAGAAGGATTCATTTTGGGAAACGATGAAAAACTTGTTTGTAGACTTAAAAAGGCTCTATATGGTCTCAAACAAGCTCCAGGGGCATGGTACTATCGTCTTTACAAATATCTTCATCAACAAGGATTTTCAAAAGGGTCTGCTGATAGCAATTTATACACAAAAACTGAAAATGACAAACTATTGATTGTGGTTGTATATGTTGATGATATCATTTTTGGAAGTAATGAAGAGTCTATGAGTCAGAAATTTTCTTCTGATATGCAACAAGAATTTGAAATGTA
The DNA here is from genome assembly GCA_034641835.2 of Pinus albicaulis. Taxonomy (NCBI): domain Eukaryota; kingdom Viridiplantae; phylum Streptophyta; class Pinopsida; order Pinales; family Pinaceae; genus Pinus; species Pinus albicaulis. Next base: position 984,473,883 of record CM076580.1, on the reverse strand, counting down.
TTTACTTGGGGAACTAACATTCTTTCTTGGCTTGCAAGTGCAACAAGCAACAAATGGCATATTCTTATCACAAGAAAAATACCTCAAGCAAATCCTGAAGAAGTATGGCATGGAAGATTGCAAACCTGTAAGTACACCAATGATAACCGGATGTAATCTCAGTTCTAATGATGATTCCCCCATGGTGAATCAACCTGAATATAGATCTATGATAGGAAGTCTACTTTATCTCACTGGGACAAGACCAGACATTATGCATGCAGTTGGGATTGTTGGACGATTCCAAGCTAATCCAAAAGAGTCTCACCTTCAGGCTGTGAAAAGAATATTCAAATATCTACAAGGAACTTAAGACTTTGGACTATGGTATCCAAAGAATGTTGATCTTACTCTTCATGCTTACACTGATGCAGATTGGGCTGGAAATGTTGATGATCGGAAAAGCACTAGTGGTGGTGCATTCTATATGGGGCCCCGGTTAGTATCTTGGTTTAGCAAGAAGCAAAGCTCTATTGCCTTATCTATAGCAGAAGCAGAATATGTGGCTGCCGCATCATGTTGCACTCAACTTCTCTGGATGATGCAAACCTTAAAAGACTTTCAAATCAAATGTTCACCTCCTATCTCCATTATGTGTGACAATACAAGTGCTATCAGTATCTCAAAGAATCCTATTATGCATTCCAAGACCAATCACATTCCCATCAAATATTACTTCTTACGTGAACAAGTGATTGAACAAAAGGTGAAATTGGAGTATGTTCCCTCCAAAGAACAAGTTGCTGATATATTTACCAAACCTCTACCCAGGGAAGCATTCGAATATCTCATACAGAAACTGGGAGTGGTCTCTGCCATGCAAAGGATCAGATCTACTTAAATACATAAGATTAAATTGGTTGTGAGGTGTTGTTGGGCATCTCTGAATGCACAAGCTAAGGGGGAGCATTGGTCATATGAAAAGGATGCATTGTTGGCATTTATAAGTCATTTTGTTATATTATGTTTGAAGAAACAGCATGATCTTAGGGGGAGCATGGTATTGTCAGTTCAAAGGATCTTGATCAAATCTTTGCCATTGATGTCAAAGGGGGAGAAAAAACAACAAAGGGCCTCTATAAGACAATCAGAGGAAGAGTATTGCCATCAATTCCAAAGGGGGAGATTTTTGGAAATGTTGTCATTGATGGCAAAGGAAGTGACAAAGGAATTCGCATCTGACACAGTAACTAGGAACAGAGAAAAGAAACATAGCATAAGACAAAGGTCAGCAGAGAAGAACATATAAAGAGTGCATCTACAGAGAGCAGTATCAGTCAAGGAGCATCTTGAATTCAGTAGGGAGGATATTTTTGTCCCTGTGAAATTAAATCATATAAGAAGTTTTATTCGGTGTATGTATGCATCCTAATCGAGGAAATCCTGTGTATGATTGTGTTCCGGTGATACTCTGATGGATGGAGAATATCGAGTGTATTTGGGTATTGATTGGTTCAATTCTCGTACGGAATGCCCTGAAACTCTGTTGAATTCATTCCCCTCATAAAGGAAGCCTGCGTATAACTAACTCTATCCTAATGGTAGAGAAAATCCTGTCGGAAGAGAACTACATTGGTTCGTTGTTTATTGGAAATCCTGCCGAAGATAGACCAAGTAAGAAGGATAGCGCAAACCCAGACTACCCCTTTGAAATCATGAACGGAACCTGGAAGGAAAAAGGTAGAACGTAACAAAAGGAAGGACGGACGGAACCTTGAGCGAAGGGCGGAACCACGAAGGAGGAAAAATACAAGCAGTTTTCGGTCTTCATTGCACTGCTTTCGACGGGAAAGCGGTATTCAAGAGGTAGGGAGCGATTCCATAGAACGGGCGACATGCGTCCCTGTACAATTTCAAAAAACCGCTTACCACGGCGCGCCATCGCGCATTATTATTCTACCCAGGATGCCCAACGATATTGATACAAGCCGTTGATCTGGGAAGGAGCCATCGAACAATGGTCGTATGAGGAAGGTGCACGAAGATTAACCAAAGTACGGTCGGCTTGGTCTCTTGGAATCTGAGGTTCCAATCCTAGGAGCGCAAGATAGGGGTCCGCATCTTCTACAATTTGGATGACCTTGAAGTCAACTCGGACCTTAACTCCTACGATATCTATCATGATCTTCTATAATCTCCCCAACGGTATGATCTTCTACTGATTGGCCATGCGCAGCTAGATGGTGGAAGATTCCAACTTGGGTTCTCCCATTCACTGCCAAGTTTTCTTAGGTAGTACATTCACATATGAGCCTAGGTCCAGAATAACTTGATCCATCTCGTAATCACCAATTTGCATGGTTAACCGCATTTCCCTACCAGTGCGCTTCTTATGCTTGTACAGTTTGTGCACGTCCTTAACTTCCATGGGTGGGGTTTCTCTTTCTGCGTAGCTATCTATTAAAGCTTGGAGGTTTTCTACAGCCCTTTGGTTGCGCAACAACTTCATATGTGTCTGCAGAAATGGTTTGACCTCATCATCGACTTTGAGGTTCACGGGGGCCTAAGGAGTAGATGTCTCAGCCTTAGTAAAGTCTTGGCGAGCTGCGATAAAGGCTTCCTTTTCCTTCTGTAAGTACTAACCCTCTTGTTTGATGGCTGCTTTTTGAATAAGAGGCTCCGCCTCAGCTTTCTCCACAGCTCCCTCGGTGGCCATGCCGCTGCGCGTTATGACATTAACACTTGGTCCTTCATCTCAAGGTTCTGCCTTAACCCTTTGTACATTATGTGTAGGTGTCTGCTTATTTTCCTGCATCTTGGCTATCAGAATCGGGTAGTCTTCGATCACATGGTCCAGCTGTCTACATTGTATGCAGGATTGTCTTGCAGGGTTCGTGCAGTCCCTTGCAAAGTGCTCTATTTATCCGCAGTTATAGCAGATCAGTTGTCCTCTCCCCCTACTTGCACATCCACATTGACCTCCTCCCCTGCCCCTTGCTTGGGAGCCACCCATACCTGAGGGAGACCTTGGTGAAGAAGGTTTTGATTGTACCCTATATAGGTTTCCCTAGTCTATAATCAGATCGTAAGTTCAGAATATCTGCTCATCATGTCAACTGACCGGCAAAACCTACGCCATTGTTGCTTCATTTCTAGGACATACACACTTAGATGGGGGCAATGGTTAGTATCGTGCAAGCTGGATACATGGCAATCATCACAACACAACATAGGTCCACTTGGTTCTAAGCACAACAGACTGGGTCCCCCCGCCTGTAGGTAGTCCACCAGCAGTGGGCATTGATCCTTGGTATGCCCATATACCCTACATCATATGCACCATATGTATGGATTAGCTTCCTTCCCTAGGTCCTTTCGCAGATTCTAAATCTCCATGTGCATCACCCACAGCTACTCTTGGATTTGCTGTACTCCCAACTGGGTATCATCCCTCGGTGCAGCTTCCAACTTCATAGCAATTTCCAAGGCTTTTTCCTGCGATTCAATGGCTTGGTGACCCATAGGTATTCGCAGGTGAGGTAGTAACATAGCAATGAACCATTCCTTGTGTTGTCTATCATCATACATAAATTCTCCTTCCCTGATTACCTTCTTCAGCCATTGGTCAGCTTCCCACACATACTCAGAGGGTCCTTGCTTGAAATATTTCAGATTGTTCACTATCTGAGAGTAGGACTTAGGCTTCTTGAACTGTTGTTTCAAAGCATTATTAATTTCTTCAATGGACACATTCGCATTATGAGCTATGCATCCCATATACCAGTCCAAGGCTCTTCCTTCAAAGGAAAAGGATAATTGTGCCCTCTTCATAGCATCGATGGCCACATCCTGCGCAGTCCATACTGATCCTGCGACAAACTAGAACCGATCCATATCTTCATCCCCTACGCCATTGAAGGTAGGTAGCTTCATGTGTGAGGCCATCTCATCTTCTGGTGGTGGAGGTACGGGTGAGTTCTTACCCCTATGTTGAGTTTAAGGTGGTGTATTTGGAGGGCTATGCGCAGCTGAATTCCTTACCGAGCTATAGACAGATCTATCTCCTTCTTGATTAGTTTTGTAGTATTTTCCACTCCGCGTTGTACCCTCACTCTGATCGGAGCTCATTCACTCTGTATGACCACACATAATGCTATTTTCACATAGTAATATCTTAATCAGTAATGGTAAGGTTTTTAGAAACTTACCCCAGAAACCCTTGAAGAACCTCTGCTTTGCCTTCGAATAGGACACGAATTGATCGATTACAAATTCTGTCACAAATCCTCCTAGCACACTGTCCACCCAGTGGTCTACCGTGCGGGTGATGATGTTATCAACCTTCTCTAACTACTAGATCAGCTCTGGGGTCCACTGCATGACCCGTTCGTCCTTCCAACACTTCTGGAAATCTACGAGCCTTGCAAGCCACTCCCGAAGCTTGGTCACAAATGTCACAAAGAAAATTTCGTAGATCTCTGTGAAAATGTATCTATTCTTCCAGTTCTCTGCTGTCAAATTTGCACTGCAATTCTCTTTCATTGAAAATTCCCGAACTTGCTTTTCAAACCACCCTTCAATTTATTTCTTCTCAGGTCTCTAATGTTCTCTTGGCATTACCCAATCCCTCTCTCAAAATGATCCTGGTCTCGGCAACAGAACCATTTGTTGGCTCGAGGGGTCCTGACCTAGGTTTAGAGGTTAAGGTTTGCCAACAAACCCCTATACCACTGGCCCTTTCGGTAGTGACTTGCTTGCGCAGGCCAAAGTCTAACCCGAAGCAGTATGGGAGGGCGCAGGAACCAGGTTTCTGCACCCTGAGAGAGAGTAGGTAAGTCAAGCAGATCTATGTTTGCAGCTTATCGGTTCGCACCAGACAGATATATTTGCAGGATAGTTAACAATATAATTGCAATATACAGATTTATTGTTATGCACAGATCTAGTTATTAACTCTGCATCCACGTGCATATCAACAGTAATCATCACATATCATCATTACGCATCATCAACCTAGTACAATTATATCATAACATAAACATATTTGCAACATAAAAAAATAACGAACAATATGTTGAGTCTCTAATTAAACTGAGAGGGGGGGGGGGGGGTGAATCAGTTTAATACATTCCTGATCTTTTAAACTTTTCAATAAACTTATTTACACCTTCATTTCAAACTCTATTAGATGTGGGAGTAATCTTAGAATGTAATCTGAAAGTATTAGTTTAATAGAGTAGTAGACTTAATTTGAGAGCAGTAGGTATTAAGAAAATGATACATATCAGATCAATACATAAATATCATGCACAGAGACACCATATATAAGTGGAAACCCATAAAGGGAGAAAACCACATCTTATTATTGTTGTGATGCAAAGGCAAGCTCCAACTCCCTCTCACCACTGTTTTTCTGCAGGCACCAACCTACAGGAGGCTCCTACCTCAATTTTGCAAGCTACAACTTGCAAGGAAGCACCAACTCCCTTCAGTTTTCTGCAGGCACCAACCTACAGGAGGCTCCAACCTCAGTCAGCTACAACTGACGACTATCAAGCTGCAACTTTATAGGGAAGCTCCAACTTCCTCAATTTATCAAACTGAAAGTTTGCTGATTTACCTCAGATATCAGCTCTGTTCTGTAGCTTCTCCTTCTGTTCTGCTTTTCTTAATCTTCTCTGTCTTACTCTTCTATATTCTGCCTTCTCTCGATTTAGTCTCTCTTCATTTAAAAAAAAAAAAAACTCACTCTGCATATCAAGATGATATTATTTATAGATTTCCTCACATGACTATTTGTATTCTGCTTGGAATTCGAAATGGAAAGTCATGTCTCTTTGCCTTCTGCCTTCTCACTCCTTTTATCAGCTTACTCAGAAATTATAACTGTAGGTGTCAATTTTAACATTACAGTGGGAGTTTGTTTTCTCTCGGAGACTTGCAAATGCATCACAAACAATAAAAACAATTAAAACATTTACATTTGAATTACAATTTGAACTCCAGCTCACTCATTTTGTCTCTTGGCTTGCTGCGCATTTGTCTTTTCTCTAACTGTCTCTTTGTCCCTTTCTCTTCTCTGTATGCCTTTCTGTTTATGGCTGCTGCGTAACTCCTGAATTTATGAACCGCATTTTTATTTTATTTTTATACCAGCGCTTTATATATAAATGAATCTGCTGACTGTAATTCAATCCTTTACACGCAGCAAGTGTCTTGTTGATGTGGCGAGTTCCGCAGGCCGGAACATACATATATTACAATTGTATTACATTAATAATTTCCCTCCCGTTAAGTTGAGGCCCGTGGGTCTACAGACCACGCGGCATGTTTTAATACAACCGCAACAATGTAATATATATACATATAACAACACCCTTTCATATATACAAATAAGTAATTTCAAATCTCGGCATACATACACACTTCCTTTTTTTAAATCAATTCTCAGCGTAATATAGTGAAGACATATTAAACATATAAGAACTCCTTTTGGGCCCACTTAACACACTTCCCGATGCAATGAGTCTTCTCCGAATGCTATTTATCGCTTCTGATTCGATTCCGATGCAAATCAGCGATCGCAAATCGCAATGTTTGAATGCCAAACCGGTTAATTGTTCCACAGTCCGATCCGATTCAATCGGATATCGCCAATCGCCTGAATTGATATCACTCAACAGCTCTAATGTGCTCCGATTTCAATTCAATCAGAAATCGCCAATCGCCTGAATTGATATCACTCAACTATTGTAGCTCCAATGTGCTTCGATTGTGATTCAATCGGAAATCGCCAATCGCCTGAATTGATATCACTCAACTATTGCAGCTCCAATGTGCTCCGATTGCGATTCAATCGGAAATCGCCAATCGCCTGAATTGATATCACTTCCACCTTTGGACTCTTCACATTTCCGATCCGATTGGGGAGGGGTCCCACCTTATAAAACTTTGTTTTATGCGCTCCATAATATATATGCCTTGGACCTTTGGTTCTTTTGTTTTCGGGATTAATAATATGAAACTTATAATAAAGTGCTCCTCTTGTAAATAACTGTTATATATATATATATATATTTTTCCGCTGGAGTGAAGCGATTCCCGGAATTATGTTTGTATATGTTATATGTGCTCCGCTTGCATATAACTGATATATATGTTTATATATTTTGTCGCTGGAGTGAAGCGATTCCCGGAATAATGTTTGTATAAGTTATATGTATAATGCCGGTTGGAGAGTGCGATTCCTGGAATTTTATAACGGCTCTGCTTCTGCCTCTGCCTCTGCTGCTCCTGACGCTCTGCCTCTGCCTCTATTGCTGAGATAACGGCTCTGCTTCTGCCTCTGCCTCTGCTGCTCCTGTCGCTCTGCCTCTATTGCTGAGATAACGGTTCTGCCTCTATTATATTCGTTTCCTCTGCCTTCATTTGCTTCTTTGCTGCCTCTTTGCTTGAGCGCTGCCTCCTTTGCTTGAGCGCTGCCTCCTTTGCCATCAATGACAACATTTCCAACAGTCTCCCCCTTTGGCATTGATGGCAATCCACTTTCTCTGTTTGCTTTTCTCTTTCTCTTGTTGCTTGCTCTTTCTGTTTGCCTGCTCTTCCTCCTGTTGTTTGTTCTTCCTCCCCCTTTGACATCAATGGCAAAGGACGACGCCTCATCTCTCCGTATGGGTTCTGTCGTTGTATTTCCTTTCTCTGAGTTACGTTTAGGTCCTCTTCTGCTGAAATTGGACTATGCTGCCCCAGAGTGATGTATGAAACTTGTTGAGAGAACACTTTGGTATAGTGAGCCGATATATGTTTTATAGTTGTGTTTCATTTGTAGTGCCTGTAATATGTGCTAGATTGCAGACAGAGATGATGCATTTTACGATTGAAAGGTTCTTGTTGCTTCTGAATGCTGATAATATTGATAATGCTGATCCTATGGACTTGTTTTATGCTTATCTTGCTGGCTGTTCTCCCCCTGGAATGATATCTTCGTTTTGTTCTCCCCCTGAGACTGTACTTTCTCTTCATATTAGAGAATAGTATCTACAGATACTACCCCTAGTTTGTCTCTCAAGTATTCGAATGGTTCTTTGGCAAGTGGTTTGGTAAATATATCTGCTATATGTTCTTTCGTTGATACATAGTCCAGTTTAACTATCTTCTGAGCCACTTGTTCTCGGAGAAAATGATACTTGATTGGTATATGCTTAGTTTTTGAATGAAGCACAGGATTTTTAGATATACTTATAGCACTTGTATTATCACATTTGATTGAGATAGGTTCATTAATGCTTACCTTCATGTCTTGAAGTGTCTGCTTCATCCACATGACTTGTGTGCAACATGTTGTTGCTGCTATATATTCTGCTTCAGCTGTAGACAAAGAGATGGATGTTTGTTTCTTGCTTAGCCATGCCACCAGACTTTCTCCTAGATAGAATGCACCTCCACTTGTACTCTTCCTATCATCCACACAGCTGGCCCAATCTGCATCTGTGTATGATGTCAAGGTGAAGCTTTTGCCTTTAGGATACCAAAGCCCATATTGTGCAGTTCCTTGTAGATATCTGAGTATTCTTTTTACTGCCAGAAGATGGTTTTGTTTTGGTGCTGCTTGATATCTTGCCACTAGTCCTACTGCTAGCATGATGTCTGGTCTTGAAGCTGTCAAGTACAGCAGGCTTCCTATCATGGATCCGTAGAGTTTTTGATCTACATCTGCAGACCTATCATCAGCACACAGCTTGCATCCCGTGATCATGGGGGTTGTCATTGGTTTGCAGTCCTCCATTTTGAATTTTTTCAGCATTTCTTTTAAGTATTTTTCTTGAGAAATGAATGTGCCTGTGTTCTTTTGCTGAATTTGTAGTCCCAAGTAGAAACTGAGTTCTCCAATCATAGGCATTTCAAACTCTTTTTTCATCTCATCAGCAAACCCTTTTGCTAGTTCATCTTTGTTGCTTCCAAACATAATGTCATCAACATATACAACAACAATTAGGAGTTCATTTTCATGCGCTTTTATGTATAGATTGTTGTCTACTCCACCTCTCTTAAAACCCTGTTTTTGAAAATATTTGTCCAGTCTTGAGTACCAAGCACGAGGAGCCTGTTTCAGTCCATATAGGGCCTTCTTCAGTCTGTACACATAGTCTTCTTTGTCTGTCAATGAGAAGCCTTCTGGTTGTTCCATGTACACTTCTTCTTCTAGATCTCCATTAAGAAAAGCAGACTTTACATCCATTTGATATACCTTGAAGTCTTGATAGCATGCAAATGCCAGGAACATTCTGATAGATTCCATTCTAGCTACAGGGGCAAATGTTTCATCATAATCAAGTCCTTCTATTTGTGAGTATCCTTTGCAGACCAGCCTTGCTTTATTCCTGATTACTTGTCCTTGCTCATTCATTTTGTTTTTGAATACCCATTTTGAACCAATGATATTTTTCTCAATAGGTCTAGGAACTAGTTCCCAGGTATTGTTCTTCTCAATTTGGTCCAATTATTCATTCATTGCTTTTATCCAATACTTGTCCTTGCTGGCTTCTTCAAATTTATTTGGCTCTATTTGTGATAACATGGCTATGTATACTTCTTCTGTTTGTTCTTCTAGCTGCCTTCTTGTCTGGACTCCTGCTTTCTTGTCTCCTATGATCTGATCTTCAGGATGATTCTTCTGAGTGTATATTGAGGGTGTTTTTGAGCTCAACTCTGCATCTTCTATTGTCTTGCTAGTTTCTTCATCATTCCGGTCTTCTTCTTCATGATTAACTGATGGACTGCAGCAATCTGTATTTCTTGTATTGTTTGGAAATTCTTCATCAAATCTCACATCAATACTTTCAACTATTTTCCGAAGAGTCTTGTTATAGCATCTGTATCCTTTACTTTTGGAAGCATATCCTAGAAAAATCCCTTCATCTGCTCTTGCATCAAATTTCCCAAGGTTTTCATCATTATTCTTTATGTAACACTTGCTACCAAAGACTCTGAAATGTTTTATTGAAGCTGGCTTTCCATGCCATAGTTCATATGGAGTCTTGTCACCGCTTGGCCTTAAGTGAGCTTTATTAAGGATATGTACTGCTGTGTGTACTGCTTCTACCCAGAAGGTTTGAGCAATATTCTTCTCTTGCATCATAGCTCTGGCTATTTGTTGTACAGACCTGTTTTGTCTCTCTGCTACTCCATTCTGCTGAGGTGTCCCTGCAATAGTAAATTGTTGCTTTATTCCATGCTCATTACATAGGTCTGCAAAGTCATAATCTGTGAATTCTCCTCCTCTGTCTGATCTGATACATTTCAGCTTGCATCCAGTTTGATTTTCTGCTAATGCTCTAAATATCTTAAATTTTTCCAATGCTTCTGATTTATTTTTGAGAAAGGCAACCCATGTCATTCTGGAGAAGTCATCTATTATCAACATGAAATAGGATTCTCCACTTGGTGTTCTAGTTCTAGCAGGTCCACACAGGTCCATGTGCACAAGCTGGAGTGGTCTTCTTGTTGAAAACTCCTCTTTAGATTTAAAGGATGTGCGAGTCTGTTTCCCCAATTGACAAGATTTGCATATATTATTTGGAGGCCTTTTTATTTCTGGCATGTCTTTGACAGCTTTCTTCTTGCTCAATTTGATGATATGGTCAAAGCTGAGATGTCCCAATCTCCTATGCCACAACCATGACTCCTCAAGTTTGCTAAGATGGCAGGTTTCATCTTCCTCTTTCACTATGTATACATTATTCTCTGTTCAAACACCTTTGAGCAGAGTCTTTCCTGTTGTGCTTGACCTGACTACACAATCTTGTGCTCTAAAAATAACTTCACAGCCTTTGTCACACATCTTACTGACACTCAGTAAATTTGCTTTCAGTCCATCCACAAATAGTACCTCTTGGGCTTTTCCTCTGCCATTGTCTATGCTGACTGAGCCTTTTCCCTTGATCTTTCCTGATTTATCATTACCAAAAGTAACATTGCCAGATTTCTTTTCATCAAGAGTTATAAACTTGCTTCTGTCTCCAGTCATGTGTTTGGAGCAGCCACTGTCCAAGTACCACTGGCTTTTCAGATCTTGAGCAGTTAGAGCCAGGTCACAGTTATTCACCTTCTTTATCCACTCGAGGCCCCCTTTTGAACATTTGATTATAGTTTTTGCAGAATTGTGAGCATGAACAAAATTGCTTTGACTCATCAACCTCCTTGAGGTATTGAACATCATTCTTTGTCTATACTTTCTACATTCAATAATTTTATGGCCAAATTCCTTACAATAAAAACAATAACCATAGAAATTATTTGCATACCTGATGTAAGGTTGTTTTCTCCATTTGTTTGTTTGAGATAGCCTCTTCACTGTTTGCATCTTTTGCAGGTCTGAATTACTCTTCCTTTCATAACAATATGCAGCAATGTGCCCTGGCTTGTGGCAGACATAGCAGGTGGCATTCTTCATAGGAGGGAAGAATTTCCTCTGATGACTTCCAAATTTGATATACTTAGGGGCATATGATTCTTTTTCTGCCATCTTAGTATTCATTATATTCTTTGTTACTAGAGGTTTCTTCTGCTCTTTGTCTCTCTTATTGCAGATTTCTTCTTTTGTTTGAATTATTTGAGCTACTTCCTCATCCTTCTTTGCTTTTACAAAAATAATCTCTCTGTCAACCTTTTCTTTTCCTTTACTTGATTCTCCTTCGTAGCCTATTCCAGTCTTTATCATAGGGGATCTTTGAGCAACCAAAATTTCATTCAACTTAATAGAGCTTTTTGTTTGAGAAGGGTATATAGAAACTTTCTGTTGAGCATTTTCTAATTTCTTTCTCAGACACAGAATTTCTTCTTCCAGCCTCTCTTGTTCTTGGGTTTTATCCTTGATTTGCTGAAGTAACATATCTTCTATCTTCTTGGCTTCTTCAAGCCTTACCTTCAGCAGCATGAGGACTTCTGAATTTTGTTCTTCTTTAACACATTTGAGGAGAATATCTTTTTGTTTTCTACATTTTAGTTTGAGTCTCTCAATCTCCTCCAGAGCACTTCTTAGCTCCCCCTCAAGATCGACTTCCCCTTCTTCTTCTTCTTCTAGCAAGAGTCCTTCAGGATCTTCTATGGCCATTAGTAAAAATTCAGAGGTTCCCTCTTCTCCTGAGGGTTCATCTGAGTCTTCAGATGTACTGTTGTCTTGCTGTGCATAGAAGGATTTTTTGCTGAATTTCTTTCCTTTCTGCCAATTCTTTGATGTGTCTTTCTCTGATTCTTGAGCTTGATTTCTTACTTTCTTGTGAGGACATTTAGCAGCATAATGTCCAACTCTTCCACAGTTAAAGCATTTGAAGGGAAGTTTACCTTTGTATCTACCTAAGCCTCTATCCAGTTTCTTGAAAAATTTTGCTTCTTCTTCATCTGAGCAAGAGCATATTTCTTCCTCTTCTTCTTTCTTCTTTTCTGTTTTAAAGGCTGCTTCCCTCGAACTTGGTTTCTTCTGTGGGAGCCTCATTTCATAGGCTGTTAGATTTCCAAGTAGCTGGTTCATGGTCAAATTCTCCCAAACCACTGTCTCTTCTATTGCAGACACCTTGGGATTAAATTTGGATAGGAGTGATCTTAGAATCTTTTGCACAACTATACCTTCTGGTATGGTTTCTCCAAGGGCTTTCATATTGTTAACAATTTCTGCAACTTTTAAGAAGAAGCTGCCAACATCTTCATCATCATTCATTTTTAAGTTTTCAAACTGGGCTCTATATACTTGAAGTTTGGCAGTTTTTACTTTCTGGTCTCCCTCATGTATGTCTTCAAGAGCATCCCATATTTTCTTGGCAGTGTCTTTGTGCATTACTTTAATAAACTCTGCTTCACATAATCCATTCAAGATGGCATTCATGGCTTTTGCATTAGCTACAAAGCTTTCTTTAGCTTCTTTCTCTGTATCAGTTGACTTCGGGGCATATCCTAATTGCACAGCAACCCAGACTTCTACTCCTAGTGACATTATGTATGTCTTCATTCTGATTTTCCAGAAAGCATAATTTTCACCAGTGAAGAAAGGGGCTTTATTGGTTGAGCATCCTTCTTTACTAGCCATCTTGGGAACCTAGGATCTCCTTTCAGTTGTTAGACTTGTACAAAGGAACCTTCTCTGATACCAATTGTTGAATCTCTAATTAAACTGAGAGGGGGGGGGTGAATCAGTTTAATACATTCCTGATCTTTTAAACTTTTCAATAAAATTATTTATACCTTCATTTCAAACTCTATTAGATGTGAGAGTAATCTTAGAATGTAATCTGAAAGTATTAGTTTAATAGAGCAGTAGACTTAATTTGAGAGCAGCAGGTATTAAGCAAATGATACATATCAGATCAATACATAAATATCATGCACAGAGACACCAGACATAAGTGGAAACCCATAAAGGGAGAAAACCACATCTTATTATTGTTGTGATGCAAAGGCAAGCTCCAACTCCCTCTCACCACTGTTTTTCTGCAGGCACCAACCTACAGGAGGCTCCTACCTCAATTCTGCAAGCTAAAACTTGCAAGGAAGCACCAACTCCCTTCAGTTTTCTGCAGGCACCAACCTACAGGAGGCTCCAACCTCAGTCAGCTACAACTGACGACTATCAAGCTGCAACTTGATAGGGAAGCTCCAACTTCCTCAATTTATCAAACTGAAAGTTTGCTGATTTACCTCAGATATCAGCCCTATTCTGTAGCTTCTCCTTCTGTTCTACTTTTCTTAATCTTCTCTATCTTACTCTTCTATATTCTGCCTTCTCTCGATTTACTCTCTCTTCATTTTAAAAAAAAAACTCACTCTGCATATCAAGATGATATTATTTATAGATTTCCTCACATGACTGTTTGTATTCTGCTTGGAATTTGAAATGGAAAGTCATGTCTCTTTTCCTTCTGCCTTCTCACTCCTTTTATCAGCTTACTCAGAAATTATAACTGTAGGTGTCAATTTTAACATTACAGTGGGAGTTTGTTTTCTCTCGAAGACTTGCCAATGCATCACAAACAATAAAAACAATTAAAACATTTACATTCGAATTACAATTTGAACTCCAGCTCACTCATTTTGTCTCTTGGCTTGCTGCGCATTTGTCTTTTCTCTAACTGTCTCTTTGTCCCTTTCTCTTCTCTGTATGCCTTTCTGTTTATGGCTGCTGCGTAACTCCCGAATTTATGAACTGCATTTTTATTTTATTTTTATACCAGCGCTTTATATATAAATGAATCTGCTGACTGTAATTCAATCCTTTACACGCAGCAAGTGTCTTGTTGATGTGGCGAGTTCCGCAGGCTGGAACATACATATATTACAATTGTATTACATTAATAATCGCCCTCCCGTTAAGTTGAGGCCCGTGGGTCTACAGACCACGCGGCATATTTTAATACAACCGCAACAATGTAATATATATACATATAACAGCGCCCTTTCATATATACAAATAAGTAATTTCAACTCTCGGCATACATACACACTTCCTTTTTTTAAATCAATTCTCAGCGTAATATAGTGAAGACATATTAAACATATAAGAACTCCTTTTGGGCCCACTTAACACACTTCCCGATGCAATGAGTCTTCTCCAAATGCTATTTATCGCTTCTGCTTTGATTCCGATGCAAATCGGAGATCGCAAATCGCAATGTTTGAATGCCAAACCGGTTAATTGTTCCACAGTCTGATCCGATTCAATCGGATATCGCCAATCGCCTGAATTGATATCACTCAACTATTGCAGCTCCAATGTGCTTCGATTTCGATTCAATCAGAAATCGCCAATTGCCTGAATTGATATCACTCAACTATTGTAGCTCCAATGTGCTTCGATTGCGATTCAATCGGAAATCGCCAATCGCCTGAATTGATATCACTCAACTATTGCAGTTCCAATGTGCTCCGATTGCGATTCAATCGGAAATCGCCAGTCGGTAATTGCAATGCGCTTCCACTTTTGGACTCTTCACATTTCCGATCCGATTGGGGAGGGGCCCCACCTTATAAAACTTTGTTTTATGCGCTCCATAATATATATGCCTTGGACCTTTGGTTCTTTTGTTTTCGGGATTAATAATATGAAACTTATAATAAAGCACTCCTTTTGTATATATTTATACTTTGACCTTTGTTTATATAGATATAAAGCACTCCGCTTGTATATAACTTATATATATATATATATTTTGCCGCTGGAGTGAAGCGATTCCCGGAATTATGTTTGTATATGTTATATGTGCTCCGCTTGCATATAACTGATATATATGTTTATATAGATTTTGTCAGCCGGGAGGAATGTCTTTGTGACTATAATGTTTGTATGTTATATGTATAATGTCAAGTTGGTAAGTGCGACCCCGGAATTTTACACCCGCTCGCTTCTCGCCCTCGCTCTCTCCGCCGCTCCCGCGTCGCTCCGCCTCCGCTCTATTACCGAGATAACGGCTCGCTTCCGCCCTCCCCGCCCGCCTATTGGCCGATGAGACTCGCTTGCCTCTATTATATTCGTTTCCTCTGCCTTCATTTGCTTCTTTGCTGCCTCTTTGCTTGAGCACTACCTCCTTTGCTTGAGCGCTGCCTCCTTTGCCATCAATGACAATATTTCCAACACAATATTCGTAACAGATCCAATAGTTTGCATCAAAAGAAATACATTAGATCAAATAACAGAGAAGTACTTCAACCATATCCACATATATTATTATCCAAACCCAATACAATCTGACACAGCCTGTGCACATAGCCAGAAGGGTCCACACATAGTAGGACTGAGGATCTCTACGCACACAACCAGTAGGAGTAATTACCCTAATGACCCGACGACAGATCTAACAATTCGCACTTTGCATCAGACTTAATTCTTTCCTCCCTTAAAATTCAAAAAGGTTCATTTATTTATATCGACTTGGCCTATGCTTCCACTGGTCTGCAAACTATGGTTTGCGGACTTTTGGTCTACCCTTGACCCATTACATTGCATTCGGGGCTTTGACCTACCCCAAAAACCCTATGCTAGACTAAATAATATAAAAAATATACAAAATTATACAAAATTCATAGCTTTTAGGGGACCTTGTTCCAACAAATCTCAAAAATTTTAGAACAATAACATAGTGGCGACCATACTGGGGACAACTGAAAAAAATATAATTTTTTGTGAATTCATCCCTAATTAAAATAAGTGTATGTTAGGAACATTTCAAGAGATTGTTTCCCTTTCATTTTTGTCAGTAATAGTGTGTGTGTGTTTTAGATTTTAATTCTGGCTCTAAAAAAAGCTTATACTAGATCTCATCTTGATCCTAAACCTGCAACTATTGTTGATGAACTTGAAAAATTGCTGATAAGAAGAAGTTTAGTTGAGAGCCAAGGAAGTAGTAGTTCTCCCCTGAGGGAATATTCTCTTCCAAGAACTTTGTCAATTTATAGGATATTGAATTCGATTTTCCATTTGAGCATATAATGTTTAGGACTAAGTCAAAAAATTGGGTGGACCAAATTGTGGTAGATCAGTCTACCTTACGACATCATTCATTTGAAGGAAATTCTGCCCAACCTGATCATGGTCTTCAAATCCTTCAAGACTTTGATTAATTACAAGATTTAGTATCGGGTCTTGACTTATCTGTGCATGAGGCATACATCCAACAATCTGTGGAACTCTATGCCTTAAATTATTTTTCAGTTTCATCCACTTCATCTCAGTCTGTTCATCCAAGATCATCCAGTCCCACTCCGTCTATAGTTTCCACTACCACCTCTTTAATTTATCACCAAGAAACTACAACTCCATTTTCACCCCAATATTCACCTACAATTCAACCTACATATTCAACACAACCTCAAACTTCAATTCAACCTCCACCTTTCATTCAACCTCCACCTTTTATCCAACCTCCACCCCTAATCAATCCCCATATTATCTATCCTCATATACCCATCATGGATGCAATATATGCTCCACTTTTTCTTCAATCTCCTTGACAAAAAATTCCACAGGACTATCAAACTAGGATACCCTAGTTTGATGGTGTTGGACCCATAACTGCTCAAAAACATGTTGATAGGATGAATTATAGTTTTGATCTTCAATAAGTAGATGAAGAAAATGTCAAGATGAGGTTATTTGCTCAAAGTCTTATTGGAGAAGTTAGAAAATGGTTTAAAGCCTTCCCACCTCCTAGCATTAATGATATCCCTACGTTTCATTAGTCATTCCTTAATAGATGGGAAGTTAAAAAGAACCCTCTTCAGATTCTATCGGAATATGAAAGTATTAGGAGGGCACTTGGGGAAGTGTCTAGGATTATTGCACTAGATTCAATAGTGTTTATAATGCAATTCCTGCAAACATTAAACCACCACAAGGTTTAGCCTTAATAAAATTCCCTGATGTCTTTGAGGCAGACATGTCTTATCATCTAAGAGAGAGAAACTCTGCAACTTTAGAAGAAATTCAAAGAGATGCAGTGAGTGTAGAAGCGAATTTGTTAGCAAAAAGAGCTAGGATAAGAACATAAAGGAGAGTAAAAATTAAAGAAGAACCATCAACATATTCTACTGATGCTAAGATAGATTCTTTGGTTGGAACAATAGAGAGAATGATGGAAAGGATCAATCTAATAGATAGAATTCCCCCAAGAGAAAATCAACCTAGCCCTCAAAACTGAAACCAAAATGTTAGGATAAATCCACCACAAATTAAACAAAGGGAACAAAGGGGACCAAACCGAAAAATAAGACCTCCTTTCCAAGAGAATTATGATGATGATTAAGGTAAAATAGTTGAATAGGTAGAAGACAATCAAATAAATCTGATGGGAATAAATGATGATGAAACAATTTTTCTTACTCAAGAAGAATAAGAAATTTTTTAGCTTTCTCAAACAGGACTTGATTATGAAGAATCATATGATTATAAACAGAGTTTTGATAATGCTATAATGGAATTTCATAGACAATACAACCTTAGGAGTAAGAAAACCTCAGATACCCCTATCAAGAAAAATTCTGATATTCCTGCTAAGAAAACCTCTGATACTACTATCAAGAAAATCACAGATACTCTTTTCAAGAAAACTGTTGAAACTTCAAGTAAAAGGATAGTAGAAACTCCTACTAAAAAGATAGTTGACATTGCTTCAAAAACAACTCAAACATATATTCCAACCACAGTCAGCAAAAATATCCTATCCCAAAAGACGTTGTTGATAAATCAGATTTCCTAAACATGAGTAAAGTTAAAACATCCTTCAATATTGAGAATGAGTTAGAAAAACTCAAAATACCTATTCCTCTAACAGAGTTAATGAAAAAAAATGTGTACAAATATTAGGTAATGAAATCTCTTAATATAGGGGAAAATATATATAGTATCAATTTGAATGATGACCAACTTGAAGTTTTATTTGGACCATAAGTAGATGGAAAACCTCAAGAAGGAGGTGTGCCTCCCTTATATGTTAGCTTAAATGTTCATGACACTATTTTTCATAATGCCATGCTAGATTTAGGTGCTTCACATAACCTAATGCCAAAGGATTTCATGGAGAAATTAGGACTTGACATTACCAGACCATACAAAGATTTATATTCTTTTGATTATAGCAAAGTGAGATGCTTAGGTCTTATCAAAGATGTGTGTGTTACTTTGGCACAAATTCCAGCCAAAATTTTGGTGATGGATATCGTGGTTGCAGATATACACCCTATGTATGGCATGATGTTATCACACTCATGGGGAGCTAAGTTGCAAGGAACCCTAAAGATGGATATGACTTTTGCTACCATACTAGTTTTTGGTCAGAAAAAAAGATTTTATAGGGAAACCTTGATGAAATTCATGGTAAGCAGTCAAGATAAGCCACACAACTATCCTCTTTACTCTGTCCATTCAGATCTAGACTATTTCATTATCTATAATGATAGAGACATCAACACTCAGGTTACTAAGTCAGAGATTGATATATGTGAAATAGATGAAAACCAAACAAAAATAGTCGAACATGACACTCAGCTTGAACCTCTTTGGAACATGGACTTTGATGGATCTTGTAGCAAAGAGGGTTTTGGAGTAGGAGCATTGGTTTCAAATTTTGGAAATAATCATGCTGAAGGACATTCATACAAGCTTAACTTCTAATGTACTAATAAGATAGCTGAGTATGAAGCACTAATAATAGGATTATAGTTACTGAAAAAAATGGGTGCTAAAAGAATTTCCATTCATGAGGATTCTGAGCTAATCTTACAACAAATAAAAGGATAATACTTTGCAAAACACCCCATATTAAGAGCAAACAAAAATGTTGTGTTGGATTTTCTGGAGAGTTTTGTGGAATATGACCTTTCTGCAATCCCTAGAAATCAAAATATTCTTTCTTTTTCTGCCAGTACCTGTAAAATGCCCCATCCCAATCGAAAATATACATTGGAAGTGAAACACAGGCCAACTATTCCAGACAATGTTAGATATTGGAAAGTCTTTGGCAATGATAAACAAATTGAAAATTTTCTGAAATCTAAGGATGAGTTTGAAGAAGATAGTATAGATGTAGGTGTGATTTAGAAGATAAAATAGTTGTACATTCTAATTTAGAGAAACAATTAGGTAACAAAGATGTGAATAAACATGTAGATAAAGCTGCAAATAAAGTACAATTGTTTGAAATAGATCAAGAAAAGGAGGAATTTTAAATACTCAAATTAAAGGATACTGTTTTTCCTAGAGGTTTGGTTCCATTAGAAGAATTGTTTGACTTCAACGATGTAGCTAAGAAACCTAAGATTGAGCCCACAAGGGTAGATGTAGAAGAATGTAACATAGGTAGTTAAAAAGACCCAAAAATGATAAAACTGTCTAAGTCATTACCACCTGCTGAAAAGAAAAATTACATTTCCCTATTCAAAGAATTCACTGATGTGTTATGAAGACCTAAAAGATTATGACACTAGAATAATTCAACATAAAATTCCCATTAAAGAGGATCAAAAACCATTTAAACAAAAACTTCGAAGAATAAATCCAGTACTGATGCCTTTAATTGAGAAAGAAATCAAGAAACTGTATGATGCTAAGATCATAGTTCCTCTAAGGTACTCTAAATTGATTTTCAATATAGTACCAACAAGGAAGAAAACAGGTGAAATCAGACTGTGGATAGATTTTAGAAACCTTAATAAAGTCTCACTAAAAGACAATTACCCTTTACCTAAGATGGATCACATTTTACAAAAGGTAGTTGGATCTAGTAGAATTTCTTAGTTAGATGGTTTCTCAGGTTATAACCAGGTTTTTATTCACCCTGATGATCAGGATAAGACAAATTTTACTACTCCATGGAGTACCTTCATCTATGTGAATATGCCTTTTAGGTTAATGAATGCTGGAGCCACATTTCAGAGGGAAATGGATATTTATTTTGCTAATGAAATTGGAAAATTTATTGTTATATATTTAGATGACATCATTGTTTATTCCAAAACTAATGAAGAAAATTTGTTACATTTGAGAAGAGTTTTTTAGAAATGTAGGAGGCTTGTAATTTCACTTAATCCTAAGAAAACACTTTATGGCATTGAAGAAGGAAAAATACTAGGTCATATCATTTCCAAAGAAGGTATTAGGATTGATCCCAGTAGGACTGAATCCATCTTGAAAATTAGTCATCCTAGAAACATTAAAAAACTTCAATCATTTATTGGAAAAATAAACTTCCTAATAATATTCATTCCCAACATTTCTAAACTTCTCAGAAATATAACAAATATGCTAAAAATAGATTCAGAAATAAGATGGAACATTGAAGCTGGGCAGTCATTTGACCAAGTGAAACAAGCTCTGACAATAGCATCGGTTCTAATCAGTCCATATTTTACTAAAGATTTTATAATCTTTTCATTTGCATCTGAACACACTGTTGCAACAGTTCTTTTATGGAAAAATAATGAGGGATACGAGAAACCCATTGCATTATATAGTAAGACTTTAAGAGATTCTGCATTGAAATATAACATAATGGAGAAACAAGCCTTTTCCCTAATAAAAGAAATTAAATATTTCAAGGTATATATTCTTCATTCTCACATAATTTTTTATGTACCAAATTATGTGGTTAAGGATATTTTGACTCAAAATGGACTAGATGGTAAAAGAGGTAAGTAGATTTCCATTATTCTTGAATATGACATAGAAATCAAACCCACCAAGCTCATCAAGGGACAAGGACTAACCAAATTGATGGCTGAGTCCAATTTCATGCCTTGGATATGAAATTTTTAGCTGCATTAGATGATCAAGAGGAGTAGGCGACTCCACAAATAGATGAGGCTTTTATAACCTCACCCTGGTATGTAGATCTCATTTTTATATTATTCAATTTACATGCTCCTCTTGGTTTGACTAAGAGAAAAGCTAGATTTCTAAAGCTAAGGGCATTGAAATTTTGTATCATAAATAGCATTTTATATTGGAAATATGCTAATGTAATTTTACTAAAATGTTTGTTGAATGATGATGCAGAAAGAACTATGCAGGAATTTCATGAAGGAGAATGCGGTGGACATTTGTATTGGAAAACCACTGCTAACAAGATCCTTAGAGCTGGTTTTTACTGGAATACACTTTTCTCTTATGTCCATAAGAAAGTTATCTGCTGCCATAAGTGCCAAATTTTTGAAGGAAAAAGAAAACTATTGCCCCTGCCCTTGAAACCTATATCTTTTGAAAGCCATTTCCAACAGTGGGGTTTGGATTTCATTGGAGAAATCCATCCACCATCCTCTTCCCAACACAAATGGATCCTCAAAGCCACTGACTATCTCACCAAATGGATTGAGGCCACACCCTACAGAATAGCAACTGATGCTGTGATTATCAAATTCATAGAAACCAATATACTATGAAGATTTTTATGTCCACGTAAGCTTATCACAGCTAATGCAACAAATTTTAAGTCAAAGAAAATGGTAGATTTCTGCAGCAAATATCATATCATTCTAGAACATTTAATTTCTTATTACCCTCAAGGTAATGGTTTAGCATAATATTCAAATAAAATTTTGGATAACATTATCAAAAAGTTTCTAGAAGATAACAAAAAGCCATGGCACAACAAGCTGAAAAATGCACTTTGGGCTTATAGGCTTACCACAAAGAAATCAATTGGCATGTCACCATACCAATTGGTTTATAGGATGGATGATGTTTTTCCATATCCTTTAGGAGTTCCAGTTATAAATATAATTCAAGGGTTGCAGGTTGAACCAAATGATACTCAAAGAAGAATAAATCAGACCATTTAGCTACAACAATCTAGGGAAGAAGTCTATAACAAAACATAGGTTATCCAGGAGAATGCCAAAAATATTTTTGACAGAAGCACCAAAGAATATGATTTCAATTTGGGTGAAAATGTTTTAAATTGGGATTCAAGAAGAGAAGACAAAGGCAAGCATGGAAATTTTTGTAATCCGTGGAAAGGACCATATATCATCTATGCATTCAGAGTTCATAATGCATTTTTTATCAAATATTTGGATAGAACAAAGATGCCTGGTGGACCTATGAATGGAAGGATGTTGAAGCATTATTTTTCACAAAGAATACAGGTGTTTCTTAGATAATTTCATTGTAAATATAATTTTATTTACTATTTTGATTGGGTGACCTATTGATAGAATTTGAAGCCCGCAGAGAAGGCCCTAAGCTTCTGATTGATGTGCCACCATAATTATTAAAAGAACAAAAAGAAATCAAATGTAGACATTGATGAAATAGAACATTCAAGGCTACTGATCAAAGGTTCTTGGCACCTCACATGGAGAGTGCCATCCCTAGTTGGAGCCATTATTAGGGTCCTATAATTTATAGGATCTCAAGGTGATTGGATATTTTATCTCAGTTATTTGATATTGTAAATAATATTTCAATTTGCAACTGATTTCTGAAAAAAACATAAAAGAAAATGAAAAGAGGGTATTTAAAAAAATGGATAAAGAGAAAAAAGAAAAAGAAAAAAAGTGAAAAAGAATAAAAAATAAAGATGAGAACCCCACAAAAGAAAAACAAAAAGAAATAATATTGAAAGTGTTGCAAATATAAATGCCACTACTTATAGATAGTTTCATTCTGTTAAATAAAGTGAAGGTTGTGTGCAGCTTGTTCAAAATTCCACAATTCTTAATCATTTGTTTGACCATACAACTTAATCATGGTCAAAAAAATTTTAAATTTCTGTTAATTAAATAGAGAATAAGGTTAGCCAAACTGTTTAATATTGGCTAATGTTAGTTAGGTAGAGAATAATATTGATTCAATTGCTTAAGCTGAGTCAATGGAGAAATAAGGGGATAGGATAG
This sequence comes from Pinus albicaulis, assembly GCA_034641835.2. Classification (NCBI taxonomy): domain Eukaryota; kingdom Viridiplantae; phylum Streptophyta; class Pinopsida; order Pinales; family Pinaceae; genus Pinus; species Pinus albicaulis. The sequence goes on along the minus strand of CM076580.1, from coordinate 984,450,534 downwards.
AATAGGTTTTGTTTTTCATAAGAAGTAAAATGAGGGTTTTCTAGTCTAAATGCACCCTTAGGAAAGAATGAATAAAAAATTAGTTTAGAACTAGGTAAAAAATTGGGATCTAAAAGATACATGTGGTTAATTAGAATTCAAAGTGTTAATTTGTGTAATTTAGCCTAAGTTTCAAAACATTATGTAAAACGTGCAAAACGCTAAGTTTGGAGTTCATTAAACATTTTTATCCAAAGTTCCACCATAGTCTAAAGTTAGCTAGATGAAAAAACACGTTTTTCGGGTTGTGATTAGAGTAGTAGCATCTTTTTTCCACCTGATCATTGCCAACGCCTGATCAATGACCCATGTTCATTTTGGCCCCCTCTTTCTGTCTTACCTTTACCGTAAAGAGGGGGGGGGGGTGTCCAAAAAGGTGGTTTTCACCCGCCGAACCCATTGCAACATGGTGCATCCTTAGTGTTTCGCACCCCCCCTGCCTCATACTTCTCACCACACTTACCCCCCTCCAAAAATTGCCAACCCTCATCCCTTTCCTGTTGTCCCTACACACATGCCTCCTTCAACTCATTCCCTGTTGCGTGTCAATATCTGTTAACTAATGAATGATCTTCTCGGGAGATTACCGTTAATTCAATGAATTTCTCCCAGGTAACCATTTGAAAAACCAACGGATGCGCGCCTGCAATGTAAAACCCCTAAAAGCTTTAAAAACTTGAACACATTGCAATTTTTTACTTTCTGCTGCATAATTCTCTGAAATTCAATCTTATTTTCAGGTTTTCCAGTGCACAATGACTTTCTCCTGTCAGAAAAGCACCCGATTGAGTGACAAAAATCCTAGTTCCAATTCTCATCTGCAACAAACCTGAAACATTCCCGGTAATATTTCATTTCCTCCCCTGATTCTGTAAATTATCCATTGATAAAATGCCTCCCATGAAGAAAAACTAGGAGGATTCTGTAAATCCCCTGATGCATCCCCCTGTATATTTGGACCATATTCCATTAGCTGATAGAGATTACGAAATATTTGAGACACAATGTGATTTAGAACTTTTCTAACTCTACTATTGTCTTGAGGATAAGTTTGTAGGAAAAACTAATGAAATTGGACTCTGGGAGTCCAATCTCCCCCATTCAAATTTTCCCCAAACCTTCCACTCTCATGGATTCACAAGAAAATGACAAGCCTGTTATGTCCCAAACTAGTGAGAAATCATAGCCCCTATTGGTGAAATTCTCTTTACCATTGCTGCTAAAACCATAGATCAAATGATGCAGGCCCCCTTTGTAGAAAACAATACCCAATTTTCAAAAGAAGCCTTGATAGAATTATACCAAAAGCTTGATTTTTGTAAAAGAGCACGGATTTTTGACATTTTCTTACCTAAAAACACCTAATTACCAAGAAATAATCCAGCTTATCCTTCCTCTATTTTCCCTGACCAAGCCAAGAAAATTATATCTGTGATATCTTACATTTTAGGCTATTATTTTGATCAGTGGGTAGATGAACCCATCTTAGGTTTACTGTCAATATTTTCCACAGATAATAAACCTTCAATTATTTTCAATTTCAGTCAATTTCTGGCTAATAGTATTCATGAAAAATTCCTAAAGCTACCAATTGAGGGAGTGTTCAAGTATACTTCAATTTTGGTTTACATGTTTATCTATTATCAGGAAGACAAATTAAATTTTTCTATGCAAAAGTTAGATGAATAAGGGAATCAACAGTCTATGATATTCTGGACTTCCCTAGTGATGAAATAGAAAAAAGAATTCATTTTCAAACAATACATTGAGCAATTTATACATCCAGCAATGAGTATGTGAAACAATTCAACATAGCCAAGGATTAGTGAGGAGATAAAGAGAATTTTACACCTAACAGAGGAAGCAAAGACTAGAGACTGGTAATTGTACCAAAAATACACTAAAATAAGAGTGTATGGGTGTGATTTGGCACCATACAAATTGCAAAAATACCTCCCCATGAGGATATTTGCATTAGAATATATAAGACAAACGCTCAATTCAGATGAAATACACTTTGTTTTAGCAAAGAAGAAATCACAGTTTAGAATCAAGACACAGTTGGCTCTTTTGTGTGTAATAGTAGGATTGTAGGAAAAGAAGCATATAAGCTTCTCAAAGAAATGAAGTCCAATTTAAGTTTCACATGGTCCTATGACCCTCTGGGTATAATTTAAATTGAGAGTGGAAAACAAAACTACTCCATATACTCATACTCAGAGGCATGCGATTGAAAGATATGTGAACCAACTGACTTGGATAGAAAAAACCTTGCAGGAAGGTGAAGAGTAATTTGTTTCTACTTCAAATTCACAAACTCTTGTTCCTTAGGAGAAAGCAGCCAAGAGACAGAGAGAAGAAGAGTCACCTTCAGTGAAAAACAATGTAGTGAAGGAGTTCAAAATCATGTACAAAAAAATGACTAAATTGAATCCTAAAGTAGATTCAGAGAAGAATCAAGCAAAAGAAGTTGCTTTGATAGTCAAGGAAACACCATCTTCCTCTCAAGTAGGCAACAAATTTGCTGCATCTCCAACAATATCATCAATATCCCAGGGCCAACAAGACACAGTCCCGACTTCAAAGGTTGTTCAAGGAGAGAAAAAAAATAGTATTTTTGTCAGATACAGAGAAATCAAACTTAAGAAAGATATTATTAAGAACAACACTTACACTCAGTTTTGGAAGAAGAATTCTAGCTCATAGAGTAGACTCCCTTCAGCTTTTGAATCAAAGAAAGGGAGGACGCATATGGCCTTCCTTGAGGTTCAAATCCCATAGCCCAAATCAACAACAGATTATAAGAAGACAACATTTGAGTTTGACACTAAAGATATACATCCCATTGAACAAATGGATATGCACAAGAAAACTGGTGAGATGATCTGTTCCACTCTAACCAATACTACTATGATTGTTTCTAAATTGCAGGTTTCACTTTCCAACATTTAGTCTTAGCTGAATATGGAGACAATTTATTATTTAGCAAAGGATACGAGGTCAAATATTTAGAGGTTTTCGTGGTGAATATAGGCTATGATCCATAAAAAATAAAAGCTAAATAGGAGTTGATAAAGAAAAAGAATTCCAACATTGCAGCATTAAGGAAGCAGCTGAAGTTGCCAACAACTGAAGATCCTCTCACCAAAGATATTAAAGAATCAGAGAATCAGAAAGGAGACATGATGAAGTTAATCATGGAATAAAATTCTCATATTAGACAGATGGAGACAGAGCTGGAGAAAATGATTAAGGAAAATTAGTAGAGTTCAAAAGTATCCATGGTTCCTCTAGTTCTTGTATCTCTCACAACAATCCCCACCACATCAGCTGCAACATAAACTACACCTTCTGCCCAATCTACAGAGGCTGCTGACCAATTGACAAAGGATGTTGAGAACTTGTCAATTCAGACTGAGGAAATTAAAAAGCTGCAGGGACAAGTCAAGGCTCTGCAAGATCAGAAAACCAGGAGTGAAGCTTCACATTTGGTTGAAGCTCAGAAATCTTAGAAGCTGATAGAAAGGTTACAAAAATCAGAGAGAGAGTCAACTATTGGACATACCTTGGCCCAAGAAAAGGAAAGCATATGGATGCATATTCTAAATTCTATGAATGAAATTTGGCCATGTATCTAGATCATTTTTTAGCAGAAGGACCTGATAAAGAAAGAAATAGAGGCCATTACAGAAATCAAAGAACAGTTGGGTGACATGCCTACCAAAGCTACAAACATCATCAAGCTCCTAAATTCAAAGGATAACTATGAGTTGGATGATTTAGGAATTGATAACAGGACAGAAACCATTTTTTAAGTCAAGAAGATTTTGACTAAAAATAATCTTATTACTGAGTTGGAGAAAAAGTGTCAAGGTCTGTAAATAGTAGTAAACATGTTTTTTATCAGAATAGAAGTTTTGAATAAGAAGGGGTTACCCAGTGTATTCATAATTAATGATAAATTAATCACTCAAGAAGATTGTATTAAAAATATGAAGGAAGTAGCCAACGATAGTTCCAAGTTTGCTAATATCAAAGCCAACATGATAGGTAGACCTTTCCTAGAAGCAATGGGAAATGATTTCCATATTGAGCATGAGGTAAATCAAATCTTCGTGGTAAGGCCAAAATTTGCAAAATATACTGAGGTAGATGAGATTTACTGGAAGGTTACAAAATTGATCATTCCGGATGAAGATAGATGGGAAAAATTGTGTGAATTACTACACTAATTGGTAATTCATATACAGTTACAAGATCTGCCAACACAATAAATAACGCAACACAACAACATGCCAAATCACCAACATATTACTCCAAAGCAGAGCGACCTCTCTATGCAATTTTCCACCTGGCCTATTACTCTGCAGAAATAGATAATTTGTTTAGATTAGTGCTAAATATACACTGTCTGTTGAGACAACAATTTTGTAATTATTGTATAAATACTTCACACTTTGATGTATTATGGGTTGATTGTTAAACATATTTTTCTCCAAGATATTTTAGTTTTTTTATTGTTGGAATGATCAATAATACAAGGACATTCTTCATAGGATTCATGTGGTGTACAGATTGGTGATGTGTTTCTCTTGTTCATGTGTTAATTCATTGTTTTCTTTCAATATTATTTATTAAAAATCTTAAGTACATTACATAAACCTTGATGAATAGGATTTGTGGAAATATGCACCGTATTCTAGCTGTAAGTAATTTCTATGTTTTCTTATGAATTCAAATTAAGGAATTCTTAATTTCTCCTTAGTTTCTACTAAACCTTTCTTTTCTTTTGTTCCATATAATTTAAATTCTAAAAGATCAAACTAGTGCAACCTAGCTTGCCCTGTGAAAATCCTTTAAAGTTTGATGCAGATCTAGTTAGTTTTTAGACTCCATAGTCCAATGGAATTATAAGAATTCAATCAACCAAAAAAATCCAATCAATCACAAACAAAAAAATAGACACATAGTCATAACTGGCCTAAAATTTAGATAAAACAAAGCTAAATTTATAGAGAGATCCATCTCTGAAGCTGGTAGGGCTAGATCCTAGCTTCCAAAGTGGTTATGATGTTGTCCTCTTTGTTTTCTCTCACAATCTCAAAAATTACAGAACGATAACGTATGTTACAAGAAAAGGGAATAAATCTCAAACTAAACCAGGGTACTTCCAAGGGGGAAAGAAGAAAGATTTGTCAAAAATTACGATGCTTCCATTGTCATGAATTCAGGCACTGTGCCAAGAAGTGTCCACACAAAAGGGAAAGCAAGATGAACTTAGGGCGAGCAGTAAGTGAATCCTTGGCTACATAATTCAAGCTTGAATTTACCCTTATCACACACATGACCAACACAATGAAGGGGATCGTGTGGTACTTGGATTTAGGTGCATCATTCCATATGACATGGTGTAGAGACTTTTTCATTGGCCTGTAGGAAAAATATTTGTAGATGCACATTGCATTGGGGGATGATGGAAGGCATAGAATGATCAGGGTTGGTACAATCACCTTTTAGAGGGAGTTAGGCTCCCCTCACAGGCTCAAGGATGTCATGTTCGTTCCAAGCCTAAAGAAAAGTCTCATATCTATTGTAGTTTTGGAAGACTGTGGTTATGATTTGATCTTTAGCAGAGGAAAGGTAGTCCTGAGACACAACCACGAGACACGTGAAGCAGATTGGGGTTTGTGTGAAGAACTTGTATAAGCTAGATGTGGAATATTGTGATGCATGAAGCAATAGGCAGAGAAAATGCAAAGACACGATGCTAGTGAACTTTGGCACAAAATACTTGGACATTTTCATCATGGCAACCTTAATATTATGCAACAAATAACAACATGCCTCCCCAAAGGAGAATTCGAGCAACATGATGTATGCAAAGGATGTACCTTAGGGAAGTACAAAAAATCCACATTCCATGATTGGAAAAACAAAGCACGTGCAATGCTTGAAAGGACCCACTTTGATGTATGTGTACCTTTCTTGACAACCTCCACTTCCAGACAAATATTTTTTCATATTTATTGATGATTTATCACGAAAGTGTTGTATCTTATTCATGCGGAAGAAGGATGAGACATTCTCCAAGTTTGTAGAATTCAAGGCACTGGTTGATAATGAAACAAACAAGAAGCTGAAGGCTCTGAGGAGTGATAATGGAGGTGAGTACGTGTTAGATGAATTTTTTTTTTTTGTGCGAAAGAACAAATTTGATGAGATTTGACTGCACCCCACAACCCACAACAGAATGGGGTGGTTGAGAGAAAGAATCATTGCATTGTGGGAGAAACAAGGGCCATGTTGCATGACCAAGGCCTACCTATGGAATTATGGGTCGATGCATGCAACACAAAGTCTATTTGTAGAATTAGAGTCCTCATCAGATTATGGGAATGATTACATTGGAGGAGGATTTCTCGGGGAGAAAGTTGGATGTGTCACACTTCAGGAGTTTTGGAGCCTCTATCTACTGCCATGTCTCCAAAGAATCAAGGAAGAAGCTTGATCTGAAAACATAATTAGGGGTATTTGTGGGTTACAAAAAAAAACCTCACAACTACCATGTGTACTTGCCATCCTTTAGAATGAAAGTTGTGTGAAGGGATGTAAAATTTTATGAGGAGAAAGCAATGCAGTGCTCTCTTGAGAGGGAACTTCAGATCCCACCAGAGGAGGAGCTTTTAGCTCCAAAGGTAGAGCCTAAACAAGTTTTGGAGTAGCCACAAATTGAGGAGAAGAGAGTGGAGACAACCACTCAAGAAAAAATATCCAGAGAAGGCAGGAAAAGAACCAAGGAAGCTGAGAGAGTTGTGCATGACGCGGGGGAGAATGTGGGTGTTCCTTCAAATTTGTGCAGGAAGAGAAGGAAACATAATCGGTACACTGGATATATGCCTCTAATGAACGATCTTGTAGATACTACACCATCCTATTTTGAGGAAGAAGTATAAATACTTTTATGGATTGATGCAATGGTGGAGGAATACGAATCCATTGTAAAAAAAAATGCTTGGGAAGTAGTCCCAAGACTAGTAGATAAATCAGTTGTGGGTTTGAGATGGATCTTTAAGGTTAAGAAGGCAAAAAACAAACACATAGAGAAGTATACGACTAGATTTTTGGCCAAGGGGTACTCTCAAGTTGAGGGAATTAACTATGAGGAGACCTTTGCGAGGAGACCTTTGTTCCTATAGCAAGGTACTCATCCATTAGATCAATTCTTACTATGGATGCACATATGGGGTCGAATATCCACCAGATGGATGTAAAAAAAAAAAATTCTCAATGGTTATTGAGGAGGACGTTTACATCGAGCAACCAAAAGGTTTCAATAAATCTGATTAGAGTTTCATGTGTGCAGACTCAAGCGAGTGTTGTATGGTCTCAAACAAGAACTGTTGCAGCAGGGTCCCCTAGGTCTGAACTTTGATACATTTTTGATATATTTTTGTAAAGATTTTGTAAGTTTAGTCATGCGCAACACAAGTCAAGGGGCTTTGGGGCGGGTCAAATCGCCTCATGAGTTGTAATGGGTCAAAAGGGTATAATTAGGGGTCGCAAACCACAGTTTGCGGACCTTAGATAAGCGCAGGTTAAAATTATAAATAGGAGTCTAGATCGAGTCAATAAGAGACATAATGTTATTGATGATAGATCTGACTGTATTTTGATATTATAGCAAATTTATCTAGGTAAAAAGGCTCCTGCTAGCTGTGTGCATGGAGACCTTAGTCCTCCTGTGTGAAGACCTCGCTGGCTTTTGCGTGGGTGAACTGAAGGTTTTGTAAGGAAGATCTAAACTATTTATGAATGAAGAACTATTGTTGCTGATATCTAAGTCTGAAATGCATCTATTATTTACTTTATGATCGTTTATGCATGTTATTTCTGATTCTTGTGTTATCTGTATTTAAGATCAATTGCGCAATTGTTTTTAGCTTTTGATGAATGGTTATTGAATGGATCTAGTACTATTGGGTTCTAGTACTATATATTAAGGGTTATTAAATGGATTGTGGACTCTGTTTTAACCTGCGCATAGGGTATTATGTGTAATTAACCTAAACCTGTTTGATAAGTGTTTTCTTGTTAGGGCTTCTATTGCGGAGGTCTATTCATGGTTTTTTATATTTAAAGGCACCCACATCATTTAATTATCTCTCAAGATGTGGAAACTTGGTTCCAACACCCCCCATACTACTTTAGGTGAGACTTTGACTTGCGCAAGCAGGTCACTGCCGAAAGGGCCAGTAGTAAGAGAGTTTTGTTGGTTAACCTCAACTCCGAACCTGCGTCAAGACCCTTTAAGCGAAAAAATGGTTTCATTTCCAGGACCAGGATCATTTTGAGAGAGGTTGGGTGACGTGGAAAGGCCAGTGGCATACATTAAAGCCAGAACCAGAGGACTAGTTTGAAAAATAGATTCAAGAATTTTCCCTAAAAGAAAACAAAAGTAAGAAGCTGTCTATTGAAGAGTGGAAGAATAGGTATATTTTCAACGAGGTTCACGAGATCTTATTTTTGACCTTTGCACATGAATTGCAGGAGTGGTTGTCAAGATTAGGAGAATTCCAAACCTATTGGAAGGATGATAAGGTCACGCAGTGGACCCCTGAATTGATACAACAATTGGAAAAGACTGATAATTCCATCACCTCGACTATAGATCACTAGTTTGACAACATCTTGTGTGGGTTTGTGATAGAATTTGCAGTAGATCAGTTTGTGTCATATTCTGAAGCTGAAAGGAGATTTTTCAATGGATTGAGAGGTAAATTATTATGAACTTTGCCTCTGCTGATTAGGATGCTATTATGTGAAAAGGGTGTTTTTTGCAGCCACACTGAGTGAATGACCCCTGATAAGTTCGAAAGCACTACACACAATGGAAAATATTATCAGATCAATCAGAGAGGGAAAATATCTATATAAAACCCTTTGAGAAATACACCTGATATAAAAGGTAATGAGGCTATGCACGCTGAAGGTATCCCTCCTGCTATGCCACTGTCGAACTTGTGCAGGGGTAAGACATCTCCTACCCCACCACCACCCCCACCTATGGAAGACATGGCCGCACATATGAAGCTACCCACCTTTTAAGGGTGTGGGGGATGAGGATATAGATCGGTCTTGGTTTGTGGCTAATGCGGTGTGGACTGCACAAAATGTTAATACTGATGCTGTCAAGAGAGCACAATTGGCTATGGCATTTGAAGGTCATGCTTTAGATTGGTTCATGGGATACCTTGCTTAAATCGTAGATCTCAATATTGCACATATTAAGGATTCCCTGAAGTAGTAGTTTTGGAAGTTAAAGTCTTATTCACAGTGCATAATAGGATTAAAAGATATTAAGCAAGGGCTGAAGGAATCGGTTTGGGAAGCTAGCCAATGGCTAAAAAAAACCATTAGCGACGGAGGATTTGTTTACTATGATAAGCATCATAAGGAATAGTTCATTTCCATGATGTTTCCACATTTGCGTGGGCCTATGGGTCAACAGAAGATTGATTCTCAGGTCGTAGCCCTAGAAATTGCTATGAAAATAGAAGTTGTGCCTGGAGAAGATTCTCGATTCGGAGTGCTGCAAATACAATCCAATTGCAAGCTATGCACTTAGAAATCCAAAATTCACGCATATACTAGAGTAAAGAAGTTATCACAGATTTCTGGTGCATACAGTGCGAGGGTAATGGCCACACCAAATATTAGTGCCCTCTGTTCTCGGATTACTTGCAAGCAGGGGGATCAAATCCACTGTGGCCCTGGGATGCTGTTGGGCCTAGTACCCCCACACTATGGTGTGTTGATTTTAGGGTAGTTGGATGACATGATACAGACCATTGCCCACGGTTAGGACCCTATGTGCCAAAACTGAAGCAACAATGGTGCATATTTTTCTCTTCAGTTGTTCATGATGAGCACCACTGCTGGATGTTTGACCAAATGATAGAAAATTCAAACCTTTACAGAGTGCAAAACAACCCTTCGTCACCAGCATATCCCTCTGGACGGGAAGGATCCCCAACAAGAGGAAGGGGAGGGGGAAGAGGTGGAGGCGCCGGTCGGGGAAGAGAGAAATTAATTTTCTATCATTTTGGAGACGCTAGACACTATGCGCGTGACTTCCCGAACCCTGGCAACAATCCTATAGGTACTGTAAAAAATTTGATCATGTAATTAAAGATTGTCCTGTGTTAATGGCTAAACGACAGGAAAATCAGCATACGACTATGAAAAACATACAAATGGTTAAATTTTAACCACGTGATGATGGCCCAATTGTAAATGTAATTACATTCAGTGGTTTTTCAACCAAAGGAAATGAGAAAAAGGATGATGCATAACCACTGATTAGAAAGGCATCTGACAAGAAGGAAGGACTCAACCTGCAGAAAGAAAAAGAGACTTTCATTGAAGCCAGTAAGGATTTTGCTGCTGTAGGAGCGTCCACATCAAGGTATATCATGGAACCAAAGGCTGATGATGAAGTCAAACCACTCCTAAAATCCTACATTAAGTTAATGCGCAATCAAAATGTGGTAGATAATCTCTAGGCCCTGATAGACAGCTGCGTGAAAAAATAATTACCTCGAACAAAGACTAAGGCCATGAACAAGATTTATATGAAAAATAAGAGAACTAGTCGAGAGATGCTCATGACTGTGCAGATTAGAGAGTATGAGATGAATCAAGTCATCTTGGATCTGGGTCTGATGCAAATGTTCTACCTAAGAAAACCTGGCAGAAGATGGGAGAACCAAAGCTAGAATGGTCCACCATTCAATTATGCATGGCTAATCAGAAAAAGATCATTCCACTTGGAAGGCTTCCACAAGTCGCGGTAGTCATTTCTGGAGTGAAGGTATGCACAGATTTCAAGGTAATACAAATTATGGATGATTTAGACCCATACCCTGCACTTTTTGGATTGGATTTTGCCATTGATATGGGAGGTATCATCAACCTGAAGCGTAGAAGCATGATCTTTAAGAATGATGGTACGTGGGTTATAGTCCCACTGGATCCAGCAGAAGGGGAACGATATATAGAGCCAATATGCGAAGGAGATGATGTCGACCATATTTACAAGCTAACTATGTGGGAAAAATATTGGATCAACCCTACAACTGATGGGATGTTGAATTGGGAGAAAGATAGTTCATGTTTCTTAGAATAGGATGGCGAGATGGAGAACTGACAGAATCGGTTGCACGATGTGTCTGTGCTGTGCTGCCTCAATATCACGAAGAAATTCTGGTGCATATCCTTAGAGGTAAGAGAACTACCCTATTTTGATGGTTCTGGTAGTGTTCAAGAATTTATGGAAGAATTGGAAAAGGCCAACCCAGAGGAACAAAGGTTCTGGGTGCTTGATTTGGCTATGCGCGCAACCCTAGCACGTTGGTGGGATACACACAAGGGTGTGTTTAAGGATTGAGAGGAGTGTAGAAAAATGATGAAATTTCACTTTGAACCCCCCGCTACCCCGCCAACTGAGTTTTTTTATGGTTAGGGAGACCCGCGCAAGCACATGTCTAGGTGGATAGAAGTTTGGAAGGAAAAGAATTGGGATGAGTGGGTTCATATGTTTATTCACTTGTTAGGGTTGGTACTACCACTTGGTATCTGGAAAAGAGCTGCGTTAAGGAACTTGCCATTGGATTACAATGACTGATGATTTCCTATAAACCTTTGGTTCGGTTGTGGGATCGAAAAAATTGGATGAAGCCCTGCAGGACATAGATGCCCTTGTCTTTGATGAATCCCGACCCCGAAATGAATATGCTGCGCTAGCATGGGATGCGTAGATGCAAGCCATTGTCAACTGCAGGAACTTGTTAATAAAGGATAATGAAGATGATCCAAGAAATATCACCACCTTAGAATCTGAAGGGGAGCGCTTAGTCACAGGGCCCTCATTGAGGATGGTGGATGTAACTAAATCTCTGAAATTGAAGGAAGTCAACATTGGGACATAAGAGCAGCCCAAGTGGCCAAAATTGGGGATTACTGAGATGATAATATGGTAGGCAAGGTTGTGGAGCTGCTGACAAAGTGTCAGGATTTGTTTCCTACGAAGTTCTCTGAACTCAAGGGAACTATAGGAGACCTAGGTGTTACGTTGAAACTAGTGTGCGCTTTGTCAAGAAACGACCATACTGATAGAATCCTAAATATAAGAAGAAAGTAATAGAGGAATTAAAAAAGATAGTGGCTGCAGGCATCATTGAGCCCGCAGAACAGTCTGATTGGCTAAGCCCAATGGTGGTTCAGGAGAAAAAGGCCAAAGGTGAGATAAGGATTTTTGTAGATCTGTGTAAGCAGAATGATGCCTGTGTGCATGACCCCTTCTCTACTCCATTCTCCGATGAAATCTAGGATAATGTGGGAGGAAAAGAAGCTTATTCCTTTATTGATGGATTTTTGGGGTATCATTAGATCATAATTGCATCTAAAGACCGCAACAAGACCACCTACGCAACAGAGTGGGGGTCTTTCTAGTACACTATCATGCCCTTCAGATTGAAAAATGCACCTGCAATCTTCTCGCACGTGGTCATGGCTATGTTCAAGGAATTTGGAGGTATATTTTGATGATTAGATAGTATTTGGACTGGTCAAGAAACATGTGTCAAACCTTCGCATGATGCTTGACACTTGTATAAAGCACCAAATATCTCTTAAACTGAAGAAATGTATATTCTACGTGCCTTTTAGAGTTTTTTTAGGGCATATAGTATGACATCAAGGATTTATGGTAGACCCAACCAAGATAGAAGTTATCGTAAACCTAGAAGTCATTACTAATGAGAAACAAATGCGCTCCATCCTAGGACACACCAGTTATTACAGGAAGTTAATTAAGGGGTATGCTCTGATCACTATGCCAATGGAGAAGTTGTTAAAGAAGGATGTGTCATTTTTCTGGGATGAGGAATGTCAAAAAAGCTTTGAGATGCTGAAGGAGAAAATGGTCACTGCACCTATCTTGATATTCCCAGACTGGTCTAAGGTTTTTCATTTACATGTGGATGCATCTGGTATAGAACTTGGGGTTGTTTTAGTGCAGACAGGAGAAGGAGACATTGATCACCCTATTTATTTTTCCAGTAGGAAGCTCTCCCTTGCAAAGCGTAACTACTCAACCATGGAGAGGGAAGGATTGGCCATGGTGTATGCTCTACAAAAATATAGGCACTATCTGTTAGGAGGGCACTTAAAAATTCTCATTTACCATTCTGCTTTAAAATAACTGGTCAATAACCTTGTGTTGGGGGGGAAGATCTGCAGATGGTTGTTGCTCTTTTAGGAGTATGACTATGAAATTGTTGTGAAGCTTGGAAGAATAAATGCTGGACCTGATCATTTGTCACAGATTGAAAATGGGGAAGAACCAACTAGTCTGGAGGAAGGGTTACCTGATGTGCCACTCTTTGCTATCAAGGTGGCTGATGAGCACTTTTATGATATTATTCACTTCCTGACTATTGGAAGTGCGCCTACTAAATATTCAGTACAACAGAAGAAGGAGTTGTTTGCATGCACATTTGATTTTACCTTGATTGCGGGTCAATTGTATAAGCTGGGAGTAGATGAAGTGCTGACAAGATACGTGTTGGAACATGAGGGGTAGGATATCTTGGCTGAGGCTCATGGAGGGGTGGTAGGAGGCCACTATGATGGGAAAACCACTGTGTAGAAGGTGTTGCGTGTTGGGTTATGGTGGCCCACACTGCAAAATGATGCACATACATACTGCTGAGCTTGCAATGCATGTCAGAGAATAGGGAAGCCCTCGTGCATAGATGAAATTCCCCTGTAACCATAGATGGCCCTGCAGGCCTTTGATAAATGGGCTATAGATTTTGTTGGACCAATTAACCCTCCAGGAAAGGAGACATGAGCACGTTATATCATCATTACCACTAATTATGTGACCATATGGGAAGAAGCTATGATAGTTAATGGCTGTACTATAGAAACTGTTGTGCACTTCATTTTTGAAAATATTTTGACCATATTCAGATTTCCAAAGATACTAATGAGTAATAGAGGTACACACTTAGTTAATGAAACCATTGAAGCTCTGACAGAGGAATTTAAGATCCATCACTAGAAGAGTACCCCTTTTCACCCACAACAAAATGGCACAGTAGAATCTTTCAACAAAATCTTGGAGAATGTGCTCACAAAAGTTTGTAATGCCAATCAGAATGATTGGGACATGTGCATCCCTTTTGTTTTATGGGCTTATAGGATCACATTCAAGAAGTTGACGAGGAAAATACCTTTTAGAATGGTCTATGGGCAAGAAGCAATCATGCCAATGGAGTATATTGTACCAAGCTTGCGCATCACAAATTTCACTAATATGGCCAAGCCTCACATTATGGAGGAATGTTTGGCGCAATTAGTTTCCTTAGAGGAATATTGGTTCATTGCTAACTTCCATTAGCAAGTGCAGAAGGCGCACGAAAAGGCCTGGCATGATAGGCACATTAGACAAAAGGTATTCAAAGAGGACGACTTGGTCTTGTTATATCACAGTTAGTTTGCGCTCCACCCAGGGAAGTTCGGGAAACATTAGTTGGGGCCATACATTATGAAGGAAATCACTAATGGAGGTGCGGTGCGCTTGGCCACGCTGTGTAGTGAGAATATTCCCAGGTATTTTAATGGAAGCTGTGTGAAGCCATATAGGGACAATCTGGTGCCGACCAAATGACTATATGGCCGGAGCATAAGAATCAAAGGGTCTGTGCACGACATATAGGAAAGGCATAGATAGGTGCGACAGGAGCACAAGGGTGATGCATACATAAAGAAACTAGCCATTAGAATAGTGAAACTGGGTGAAAATGTAATTTTACCATTGGATGGAGCGGAGTTTATGCATTTAATGAGGCGATATTACATTATTTTTGACTGTTTTTACAGAGATAAGTTTCATTTAATGAATATCTGATCATTTTTACCTTGGGTTGCTTATAAAAGGAAGGGGGCAGGTCACAATTGGTTCCTTTGATTTCTAGATACATTGTGCCCTGAGATTATCCATGATTTTGCCTGTAAATATGTCTATAAATACTATATGTCTGGCCAAGAGACCCCATCTGACGTAAGTAATCTTGAATTCATCTTCTACCCAAGAATGATGGCTACTAATCCATAGAGCGCACCTGTTGAAGAGCACTCTATGCCTCTCACAACATCGTTTGAGCCAGGATTAGACAATGTCCACAAAGTAATCCCCGAGGTTGAAGAAGTCGTGTCCATGCCGAATAGAGGTAAATCTAAAATATCAAAGTGGTCCACCTCGAGTCCGCGGACCTCCTTGAGGAATGTGCCATCCCCTCGTCAGGCCACTAAGGATAGGTCACCCATTGGTGACCCGTCGAAGAGACCAATGAGCGATGTTGAGGAGGTTGCGTACGTCAAGCCCATCTCATGGTGACCGCTATATGTCAAACCGTGCAAGCCCTCTATGCGTGTCCCAAATAATGTAAACATAGTAAGGGACTACCTTTAAATGCCTCTGGTCCCACAGGATGTTCCTTTTACTGAAGATGTATTTGGCAAGATGTCGAATGTCAAGTTTGATGACCATGACTTGGCGAATGAAGAAACATTCCCTGAGTTAGCGCCAGATTACTACTTAGAGAGGATACTATTCGATGATGTAATGAAGGTTGAGCCGATGCCATGGGCGCGCAGGCTAGGAAACACTGGGATTCTAAACCTGCTAAGGATTTCGTATTTTGGGCGGTACCCTATCACTTCTATCTACGTGTGCCAGCTACTAGAATTAGTTCATGAAGGGTGCTTATGGATCCAGGGCTGCATCCCCATCGATGCCGCGATGATCCACTAGATCACTGACCTGCCCAAGAAGGGGCCTCATCCCATGGCAGTGTATGGGAAAAGAAATGAGAAAAAGGTTGGAGTGAAAGTCAAGAAGGATTTCAAGGTCGAGTGGGATAAGAGAGGATTATTGTTTCAAATAATTTTAGATCTAGCTGTGTGCCTAGGAACCTTGGTCCTAGGCTGAAAATTGATGAAGAAATTTCAACCAAAGACGGTCCCTACACACATAATTGCACTAGAGGGACAATGTGATAAGGGGATCAGCGAAAACTAGTCCCAGTTACTCTACGAGGAATTTTTTGAGACTGTGGGTGAGGCGCAAGAGCTGGGAAAGCCATTTTTCTACTCTTGGATGTTGCTACTTATCACGCTGATCACATGGGGGAGACTCTGTCAGATGTAGTTCTCCCAGAATTAGAGCTTGGCGTGTGCGAGGGGGCGTGCTATGCCAATCTGTGGGATTCCCCTGATGTCGAGCATGTAAAGGAAAATAATATTTTATGGGTCCTATTTGAGGGAGAGTTGGCCACTGCGATCCACTCACGTCTAAGACTATCATTGATAGTCTATGAAAAATACAAGTGCATCACCGACTTTCAGGTTGCAATGCACCATGTGCAAGTCAGGGCATGCTACAACCAGGTATGGTATAATTTACCTTTTATGGTAACGGAGGCAGAGGTCAAACATGTCATTGCAACCTAGCCAGCAGCATGGAAGGTGGGGCTCGGCTCCACTCAACCCGTCACAGCCTCGACTTCAGGAAAAGAGATGGCTCCAGGAGAAAAAGATAAAGGGGATGAGCTGCTCACTGATAAAGAGGAAGAAATGGGCACGCAAAAGAATGGTGATGTGAGAAGAAGCTTGACGCAAAAAAAGATACCTAGCACGATCAAGGAGGTGAGGCCGATGTATACCCTGGTGGCCTAGATGAATTAGATGGTGATGGTGTTGAATCTCCGCGTGGCACCAAGCATGGTGCAGAAACCTTGAAGGGTCCATGAAAGAAGCAAAAGGGATCCAAATCTGGAGGTGCCAACGAGGTCACTTTGACCGAAGAAGACTTGGATAAAATTTCAGATGCAGTCGCCTTCGTTTCACAAGATAGATGGGTTGCCATAGAGGAAAAACACAAGCTTGCGGTTGAGGCCCTACAAATTGGATTGCAGGTTTTGCAACTGAAGGCGGACAACTTGAAAGCAACGTATATCAAGGGAGGCCAGTACAAGTGAGCCTGACAACAACCATCATCAAAACAACATCATATAGAAGAATCTACCCCTTCCCAGGCGTAGCTGTGTCAGTAGAACAACCAGAGCTGTGCACGCAGGTGCAAACCTACCCTGAGGTCAAAATTGATCTCATAAAACTGCCTAGTAGAAAGCTACATGCTCTCCAAAGATTTATTTCCGACGAGCTATAGTGTCGGGAGGCGTGCATACAATAGCAGTTAAGCGAAGCCATAAAAAAACTGCAAAAAAAATAGCAGAATCGCTCCAAGCACAAAAAACGTAGTAGGCGGTTGTGGCTCAATGTGTGGAATTGGAGAAACTCATTGACAGACTGTGCGGCGATCTTCCAGAAGTGGTCATCCCAACATCCACTGCATTGCAAGTCAAGATCAAAAGTCTGGTTGCCTCACTCAAGGCTTCTCAGACATAAATGCAGACTGTGAAGGTGGAATTTGAACAAAAAAGTTCCGCATTGCAGGATAAGTTGCAACTTGAGACTCCCCGAGAGGTACATGCACAGTGGGCCGCCATGGTCATAGAAGCATCCACGAGAATTTAAGCCAATGTTAATAAGAGCTCGGAGCTGTTTGAGACATCCATGGGATTGTGAACCTTTGTGAAAATAGATCCACTTGTCAATAAGATTAATCAGGAGTTGTGCGCCAGGGTATAGGCCTTCGACGCTCTATAGGAGGACTTACCTACTTTCATTCCTGTCTAGCGCATGGCCTGCCTGCATACCAGTCATGTGCTATGAGATGAGGTCGATGAGATCCACTGAAAGAAGCCGATTGTCATTGACCACATGAAGTCGTGGGCAGACGAGGCAATGAATTTTTCTTAGTATTTGGATGCTATAATTAAGACCTTAAATCAGACCCTGTAGAGTGTCAACCTAGCCGCAAAAGGGCTGAATTCACAAAAGCTGGTAGATACCGCACAAAGCATAGCATATCAGAGTGCGAGAATTTTGATGCCCTTTGTTGTTGCCATCGAAGAGCTGCAGAATAAGATGAAGAACCCAATGTCACTATGACTTGGGATGAGTCGCAAGATTACATTGGGGGCCTATTAGACTGGGGTCCCCTAGGTTTGAACTTTAAGACATTTTTGATATATTTTTTTAAAGATTTTGTAAGTTTAGTCGTGCGCATTAGAAGTCAAGGGGATTTGGGGTCGGTCAAAGCCCCTCATGAGTTGTAATGGGTCAAAAGGTTAGAATTAGGGGCCACAAACCACAGTTTGTGGACCTTAGATGGGTGGAAGCTAAAAGTATAAATAGGAGTGTAGATCGAGTCGATAAAAGACAAAATTTTATTGATGATAGATTTGACTGTATTTTGATATTCTAGCGAATTTTTCTGGGTAAAAAGGCTCCTTCTGACTATGTATGTGGAGACCTAGTCCTGCTATGTGAGGACCCCACTGGTTGTGTGCGTGAGTGAGATGAAGGTTTTGTAAGGAAGATCTGAACTATTTATGAATGAAGAACATTTGTTCCCGATATCTCAGTTTGAAATTCATTTGTTATTTACTTTATGATCATTTTTGCATGTTATTTCCGATTCCCGTGTTATCTGTATTTAAAATCAATTATGTAACTGTTTCTGGCTTTCAATGAATGGTTATTGAATGGATGTAGTACTATTGGGTTCTAGTACTGATTGTTAAGAGTTATTACATGGATTGTGGACTCTGTTTTAACCTGTGCACAGGGTATTCTGTGTAATTAACCTAAATCTGTCTGATAAGGGTTGTCTAGTTAGGGATTCTATTGCATAGGTATGTTCATGGTTTTTTGAGATATAAAGGCACCCACATCATTTAATTCTCTCTTAGGGTGTGGAAACATGGTTCCAACACCCCCCCATACTGCTTCGGGTGAGACTTTGACTTGCGCAAGCAGGTCACTGCCGACAGGGCCAGTAGTAAGAGGGTTTTGTTGGTTAACCTCAACTTCGAACTTGGGTCAGGACCCTTCAAGCCAACAAGCACCCTGTGCCTAGTACACTAGGATCTATACCTACCTCACTGGTTTGGGCTTCAACAAAAGTGAGGCAGATGCAAACCTCTAGAATATCTTGGTAAAAGGTAAATTGCTCATTATTGTATTATATGTTGATGATTTAAATTTTAAATAGTGATGAACAATTGATTAGATCTTGTAAGGAGGACCTTGCAAGAGAATTTAAAATGAAGGACATGGGACTCATGCACTACTTCCTCACCTTGGAAGTATGGCAAGGCAATGGGGAACTGTTTGTCTCTCAAGGAAGGTATGAAAATGATATATTGCAGAGAGTCCACATGGAGAGTTGAAAACCCATGGAGACACCTCTAACAACCAACTGGATGAAGAAAGATGCCACTTCAGGTGAAGAAGTGGATGCTACCTGTTAGCACAAGGAGTCACTCCTTGATTGAAAAAGGAGTAAGCCTTGCACATCATGGTTCATTTAAAGTTTTTAAAGGTTTTGAAAAGATTTTAAATGGTGGGATGTCTTCTCAAATGTGTTTGAAATGATTACTTTATCCTTTAATACTTTCATACATTTGGCAAGCTGTGGCAATTACAATTTGTATGGGTAAATGAGTAGTATAGGGAGTAGAGTGAAACAATGGAGAGGATATGGATAACTGGTACCTATTTTAGGAAATAATCAGATCCTAAATCAGTCACACAACTATAATTATGACTCTTTACACAAAATCAGTTTATGTAAAGTAAGCAACACTCAAAAAACATGTTTCATGCATAAAGTATCCCATAAATCCTTTATGGAACCCTCACTAACATGTTCTGCAACATACATATAATTTTCAGAATATTGAAAAGAAGATAATTTATTGTTAGATATTTTAACAACTCTCACTCATGTTTTACTAGCTACTGCAACTTATAATTAGAAGAAATTAACATAGAAGAGAAAACACACCATCCATTAGATGTTCATGAAACACAAAATCCTTCAACATGAATTTCTGAAAGGGTTTTCTTTATTATAATAAGTCTTCAGTAAGATCAACATCCAACCCAAGAAATGGTATTTACAAATGATATATATAAGAAGAGAGGCATTAACGCCACCTCTTATAAAAATAAGGAAACATTAATCCTTCCATTACAAGTGTCACAATACATTAGAATCTTATCCCATTTAAAACTAACTGAAAGAACAACTGTAGAAGAAAGAAGAGGAGATTTTTGAACTGAATTCCTAAATGCATTGTCTTGTTGCTTCTTTTTCTTATATCTTATTTCTTCACGTTCCTGTTTCTTAAATTTCCATGTCTTTTGATTAAATGCAACCTGCAATAATTGTTGATCTCTAAAATATTTGGAACCTTCAACTTTCCCCATGTTGACAGATGTCAAATAACTTTAGAAACTAGTGTTGTTTGAAGTTCCTGTAAAATCTGTGATTGCTTCTGAAATATCGCCTTTGTCTTTGAAGATGTGCTGATACAAATGGTGATGGTGGTGGGTGCGGGTTTGATGCATGAATAGAATTATAAGCAGAAAATGCAGTAGTGGGGAATGAAATGAAAGAGCAGGAAATATGGAGGTTTAATAGGTTATGGAGGCAGATTAGGATAAAATGGAGGAAATTAATAAAAAACAACCCTATTCTCTTTAATGGTGCAACCCTTATGTTTGGTGGAAAGCCCGAAACCTTTTGGATAGAATGCCAGATGACATGGAGTGGGTTATAGCAGGAATAACAGTGGTATGGCCTGGTGGTATTATCAAACAAAGGGAGAATGGTTTCAGGGTATATGACAATGGTAAGGGGTTTGGACCGAGGGGTGTGAGAAATGTGGAGAGGAGGACACATAGTAGGAGAAGTAGCGGAGAAAACAGCTTTTCGGACCCCCCTGCAGTGTTCAACGTAGAATGGAGAAAGGGGGCCGAAAAGAAGAAAGAGTCATTTGATAAGAAAAGGGGAAGATTACGAGGTGGAATAGCTATGGGGTAGTCACAATCACAAATTTCAAGAGGAGTGGGTAACATGGTTGTTGGCATATGGATTTTGCGATGTGAAAAAAGGCGAAGTGGCGTGGCGGGTGCATCCAACTAATCACAATCAAAGATCAAGATTTATCGCATATCGAGACTAGATGGTTATCGCAAATTGAGGATCGGAGCGGGTAGGCATAAAACACAATGAGAAGGATTTGCAAATTGCAAATTATGGATTGCGATGGGAGATTAGGTGCGTGGTAGGGAAAGAAAGTCCCACACAATATCGAAATCGGGGAAATGAGGAAGCAGAAGTGAATGCGGTAATTGAACTTTGCGAAATTGCGATGCGAAAAGGTAGGTGGGGCCCATTAAACAAATTTTAAAATCGGAGAAGTGAAAACTTCGTTAAGTCAATGAATATGGTAAAATCCGCCTGAATCATAATATAAAGGATTTTTAAAGCATTTCGAATGTTATGATGCGGATCAAAGGGAACAATGGGTCCCACCAAATGTCTAATCAGGAAGTTTGAAGGATTCAACAATTTTAACATGAATGAAGTTTGAAACTTGCGATATGCTGATTACAATGAAAGGTAAGGGGTCACAATATGGTTAAGTGCAGAAAGTAATATACATATAATATATGAATATTACAAAGGTTTTTTTGTGTTAGGGTTGGAGTTGAGGTAATACAAAAGATTTGTGGTAAGGATGTTTTGTGGGGGCGGAGCTGCTACAAAAGTCACAAAAGCATACCATATTTGGGTTTGGATGGTTTAAAAGGGAAAGATTTAAAAATGGGATTTGAGACTCAGGTTTTATTTTAAAACATAAAATAAAAATAAAAAGGAGCTAATGACTTAGCAGAGAACTGTTCTAACGTTGGCTCCACAGGGGATAGAGCTCTCCTTGCGAGGCTTTAAGAATATTTTACAGTTTCAGTGCTTTATCATTGGTCTATGGAGCCTTATTGGAATTTGAAATTTTTTGAAAAATTGGAAATGATGAACTAATGACTTTGACTAGAAAACAGACTAAAACTTACTTATGGCAGCAGATTATCAAGATGTTAGGGCCTTCACCTCAGGCTTCAAATTCTGATGATAATTTCCCACTTACTGAATAAATATATACAATCATGTGATATGATCCCTTCAGTGTAACCAATCCAGCAAATGGTTACTTATTTGAGTTCTGCTCACACTTTCCTTGAGCAGACAAAAGGAAAAAAAGGTAGGCAATTCAAAATGTCCACTGAATATGTGCTCATGATTCAGAAATACAAGAAGATTCATTTTCTAAGATGGCTAGAACAAACTGTCCAAAGGATAATGAAGAACATGCAATATAAGCTTTTCCAGATGACTTAAAATAGGAAAACAATCCTCCTTCGAAACTGTTGGTTCGTCTATGTGCTGAAAATTATCACCTTCATCAATGAATGCTGCAACATCGACCTTCATTATTGGCTATAAAACATGACAATAGGGTCTTCAATAATATTAGGAGAATGAAAATTTTGTTCATGAAAATATGCTTTTGAAGTAGTTGTATTATCAAAAGAAAAACTGTGCACATCCATAAGATTCATGAAAAACTCATCTTCTTTAGCAAAGTCTTCATTTTGTGAACTTGGAGGAAAATCATCATTTGGAAAAAGCTCTAAAACAACCTTTTATTTTTCATTGCTTTCCTGCAGCCAATGATGGTCAATTTGAAGCCTAGTATCTTCAAAATCTGAAGTCATATTTATCTCTTTTTTAGAAAATATGTTCAGGAGTAATCCTTCATGCGAATCTAAATCAAGAGTTTATAAAACAACATATTCATTAGATATTTGAAAAAGATTCACTTTACTAGACTCTTAAATAATTGGCACATCAAGATGCATTTCTATGTCACATACTCCTTTAGTCCTGTCATCTTGGACTGCATTCTCATGCTGTTGAAAGTAAGAATTTTCAAAATAATTTGCAATACTCTTTTCCTCAATCATTGACTCAGAAAATGAATTAACCAATGGGTCTATTTCATTTTCTTGATTAATGTCAGGCTGTTGAATTTCTTCCTTAACCTCTAGCTGATTAGTGTGTTGTATTGCTGCCATAATTGTTTCCTCAAGTGAAGGAAGATTAACTACTACCTGAACTTCAACAACTTTTTTTTCTTTTGGAATTTTAATTGCATCCTTATTTTTCTTTATCTGTGCAACAAGATTTGGATTATCTTCAATCTTCTTTGATCTAAAACCGTATATGTTTTGATGATATGCTGCAATCATGGAATGATTAGGGATTACTTCATTATTCTAAGTACATGACATAAAGTCTTCATACTCTTCTTTTGTAAGAAAAATCAGCCTTTCTTTATCTCTCATATGATTGATATAAACAAATTTATCCAACCTTTCAGCTTCTTCATCATCTTCAAATACAACATTTTTCAAAGGAGGTTGCACCTTTTGATCATCAACACCTCTTCTTTCTCTTTGCAAAATCTGGGGAGCATTGGGTCTTCTAAATTGCTACCTTTTAGGCTGATCAAATGAAACATTTCTTGTAGTAGCTGGTCTTTCTTCCATCTTGAGATTTTTCATCTCAGTAGTCAATGATTTGACCATATTGGTTAATTCATCAAGATCAGAAGTTCCCGAGGTAGAAACTTCATATTTTTTCTTTCTTTTTTCTCTACCAATTCTTCCTATGAGTCTATCATTTGCTAACATATTAGATTCAAATTCCAGTGCATTGTCCTGAATTTGTGCTAATGTTGTAGATATTATTTCAATAAACAAAAATAAGGATCAAAAGCACCAACATAAGTGATTTTGGATGATGTTTTAGTAGGCTTGATTTCAACAGGAATTTTGCTATACATCTTATTGAATCTTTTATATCAGAAATTGATTCTCCTTCTTTTCTTTTTAATGCACTAAATTCAGATATATAGTACAGAAAATATTTCTTATCACTCCATTTCCTTAAAAATGAATCATCAAGGGCTTCAATTCCAGTGATGCTACCAATTGTCAAAGATATAAACAATTTTCTAACATCACCTTCAAGACTCTAAACAAAAAATCTCATCCAGACATCTTCATGTTCAATAATTAGATTTTTAGCATATGCATAAAAATCAGCAAGATGTTCTTCGGTTGTTACCTCTCCCTCACCATTAAATTTAGGCATATATTTGAGATAATATCTTGCAGGTAATGCATTCATAGGATGAGGTAAAACCAAAGGGGCATACCTAGTAGCAACTATTGCATCCATTCGGTTAGGGGGTGGGTTTGGACCTTCCATGGTGTGAGCTGTTGGGGTTTGTGGAATACAAATTTGTGGACTTTGAACAACAGATGATGAAGCACCAACTAGTGATGTAGAGACTCTTTGTTTGATGGAAAACAAGGGAGGTACAAGATTTTCTGCAAAATCAGGGGATAAGGTTCGCAGGACTTCTTTATGAATAGTCTTTGAGAAAGTAGTATCAGAAGTAGCAAAATTTTGTTTACTCTTCTTCTTAATTGTATTTTCAGGGTCAGGAACTAGGATTCTCGAAGGGGAATATGGGTTAGCCCTAGTTCTAGTCATTTTAGGAGTCCTTATAGGAGCCAGAACTTCAACAATGGTGTCACCAGGTGTAAAGTAGTCTGAAAATAGAACTATAAATGTACACCTCAGAACCAAAATTAAAAATTTGTCGTTCATCCAGGGATAAACTTCAATTCGCCTCCCCGGCAATGACGCCAAAGATGTTAGCACAAGGAGTCACTCCTTGACTACAAAAAGAGTAAGCCTTACACATCATGGTTCATTTCAAGTTTTTAAAGGTTTTGAAAAGATTTTAAATGGTGGGATGGCTTCTCAAATGAGTTTGAAATGATTAATTTATCCCTTAAGACTTTCATGCATTTCGAAAGCTGTGGAAATTACAAATTGTATGGGTAAATGAGTAGTATATGGAGTAGTGTGAAACAATGGAGATGAGATGGATAGCTGGTACCTATTCTAGGAAATAATCAGATCCTAAATCAGTCACACATCTATAATTATGACTCTTTACACAAACTCAGTTTATGTAAAGTAAACAACACTCAGAAAAAATATTTCATGCATAAAGTATCCCACAAATACTTTATGGAAACCTCAATAACATGTTCTGCAACATACAT
This sequence comes from Pinus albicaulis, assembly GCA_034641835.2. Lineage (NCBI taxonomy): Eukaryota > Viridiplantae > Streptophyta > Pinopsida > Pinales > Pinaceae > Pinus > Pinus albicaulis. The sequence continues at coordinate 984,425,250 of CM076580.1, read as the reverse complement.
ATAATTTGCAGAAAATTGAAAAGCTGATAATTTACTGTTAGATCTTTTAACAGATCTCAATCATATTTTACTAGCTACTGTAACTTATAATTAGAAGAAATTAACACAAAAGAGAAAACACACCATACATTATATGTTCTCGGAACATAAAATCCTTCAACATGAATTTCCGAAAGGCTTTTCTTTATTATAATGAGTTTTCAGTAAGATCAACATGCAACCCAAGAAAAAATATTTAAAAATAATATATATAAGAAGAGAGGCACTAACTCCACCTATTCTAAAAATAAGGAAACATTAATCCTTCCATTACAAGTGTCACAATACATTAGAATCTTATCCCATTTAAATCTACCTGAAAGAACAACTGTAGAAGAAAGAAGATAAGATTTTTGAATCGAATTCCTGAATGTGTTGTCTTGCTGCTTCTTTTTTTGCTATCTTATTTCTTCACATCCCTGGTTCTTAAATTTCCATTTATTTTTAATAAATGCAACCTGCAAGAACTGCATCTCAGAAATATATGGAACCTTCAACTTTCCCCATGTTGATAGATGTCAAAGAACTTTAGAAACCGGTGTTGTTTGAAGTTCATGTAAAACCTGTAACTTCTCCTAAAATCTCGCCTTTGTCTTTGAATACATGATGATAAAAATGGTGATGGTGGTGGGCACAGGTTTGATGCAGGAATAGAAGCGGAAACTGCAATAGTGGGGAATGAAATGAAAGAGCGGGAAATATGGAGGTTTAATAGGTTATTGAGGTGGATTAGGATAAAATGGTGGAAATCAATCAACAAAAAACCATTTTATCTTTAATGGTGCAAACCTTATGTTTGGTGGAAAACCCGAAACCTTTTGGATAGAATGGCAGGCGACATGGAGTGAGTTATAGCAGAAATAACAATGGTATGGCCTGGTGGTATTTTCAAAAAAAGGGAGAATGGTTTTGAGGGATATGACATCGGTAAGAGGTTTAGACCGAGGGGTGTGCCAAATACGGAGAGGAGGACACGTAGTAGGAGGAATGGTGGAAAAAAAAACTTTTCGGAACCCCCCCCAACCCCCTCCCCCCCTCTCAAAGTGTTAAAAGTAGAATGGAGAAAGGGGGCCAAAAATAAGCAAGAGCTGTTTGATTAAAAAGGGGAATATTATGAGGTAGAATAGCTGTGGGGTAGTCCCAATCGAAAAGTGGAAGATGAGTGGGTAACATGGTTGTTGGAATATGGATTTTGTGATATGCGAAAAGGTGAAGTGACGTGGCAGGTGGGTCCAAATAATCACAATCAAAGATAATACTTTATCATATATTAGGACTGGATGATTATCACAAATCGGGGATTAGATTAGGTAGGCATAAAGAACAATGGGAAGGATTTGCGAATTTCAAATTGAAAATTGTGATGGAAGATTATGTGACGTGGCAGGTAAAGCAGGTCCCACACAATATCACAATCGCGGAAATGGGGCAGCAGAAGTGAATGTGGTATGTGAACTTTGTGAAATTAAGATGCGAAAAGGTAGGTGGGGCCCATTAAATGGATTTTAAAAGTAGATACGTGAAAACTTTGTTAAGTCAATGAATATGGTAAAAGCCTCCCGAATCATAATATAAAGGATTTTTAAAGAATTTTGAATGTTATAAAGCGGATCAAAGGGAACGATGGGTCCCACCAAATGTTTCATCAGGAAGTTTGTAGGATTCAACAATTTTAACATGAATGAAGTTTGAAACTTGCGATATGCTGATTGCAATGAAAGGTAAGGGGTCACAATATAGTTAAGTATGGAAAGTAATATACATATAATATATGATATATTACAAAGGTTTGTTGTGTTAGGGGTGGAGCTACGATAATACAAAAGATTTGTGGTAAGGTTGTTTTGTGGGGGGCGGAGCCGCTATAAAAGTACCGAAAGCATAAAATATTTGGGTTTGGACGGTTTAAAAGAGAAAGCTTTAAAAATGGGATTTGAGACTCAGGTTTTATTTTAAAACATATAATAAAAATAAAAAGGAACTAATGAATTAGTAGAGAATTGTGCTAACACTACCATTTATCAATAGCTAGTGGGTTCACTGATGTACCTTGTGAACACATGACTAGATATGTGTTATGTAGTCAAAAAACTGATTCAAGCTATGGTTAGGACAACCAAACTATTTTGGAAGGAAGCTAAATTTTGTTTACGGTACCTCATAGGAATACCCAGTTTGGATTATGGTACAAAATGACAAAGAGAGTGAAGATGTGTGGCTTCATAGATGCATATTGGGTGGGAAGTCCATCAGAACAAAAGAGTACATCAGGTATAATTTTTAGTCTTGGGTCTGTAACGGTTTCCTGGTACAATAGGAAGAAAATATATATGGCGCTCAGCTCGAAAGTAAAAAAATACATGGTTGCAAGTAAAACAACATGTGAGGTAATCTTGGTGAGAAAGATATGTGTGGGATTGTTTTGTTTAACGATGGATCAAACTGTGATCTACTGTGATAATCAAAGTTGCATCAAGCTCTTTGAAAATCCTGTTTTTCATGATCGATCCAAGCATATAGATATCAGGTATCACCATTTACAGGAATGTGTGCAAAGGCGAATAATGTTGCTAAACTACATTCCAATAGAGGAACAAGATGATGACATTTTGACAAGGGCCTTGTCAAGAGGGAAGTCTGAGTTTCACATGTGTAGGATAGGGGTGGTTGATAATCCCTTTCTTGCTGAGAGGGAATGTTGAAAAATGCAGCAGTAAATTCTCAATTTGTTTTTTCCTTGATTAAATTGAGAAAATTTGAATTTCCACATCAGCAGACAACTTGGATGCAGTTAACTGAGGTGACATGGCTCTTGTCACTCAGTTAGCTCAGTAAATTCAAATTATAAGAGTTATAGTTCAGTTAAGCATGTGTGATTGCTAATTTTTAGCAATCAAGGTCGGTTATCTGAGGTTGTTTTTAGTTGAACTAGTTCTAACTGTTGAAGGAACTAGTGGAAGGTGAGTTAAGGAGTGGGACTTCAACCAAACTCAGTGATCATCTAGTTAAATGATCAATTAACCCAAAATAGCTAGTGCATGTAGAAAATTCAAGTTCCCCAACTGTGGTGGAGATTCAAAGGCAATGTAAAATCAGTTGTATACTAGTCTTGAGTGTACAATTGTTGCATTCAATCAGATGATCAATATTTGGAATTGCACAATCAATTTGAGGAATTTCCTAAATAATAGGGGCCCAATTTATCAAAGAATTGAGTAAGGAAATAGGGCCTCAAGTAAAGCAAGAAATAGACTAAGTCTAGGTATGAGCTTCTTAGTGAACACATAGATAGGCTATTCAATTGTAGGTTGTGTTTAGTTTAGAAAAGCAATTGTAATACATCTTATTCATCATATTAATGCAAGTAGACATTGGGGTTTTTAGCAGAATTATTTCCTCAGAAAAAATACTGTGTGCATGTGTGTTATTTCTTATTGCATGTTTGAGATTATTTTTCTAAATTGTGAATTGATTTCCACAGAGCTGTAGAGTAGGTTTGTGTCTTATGATTATGTTTAAAATGTCATGAAGAGTTGCAAATCTATTCACAATTTCTACATTTTGAAGCACTATCCTCCCATTGATACACATGTCAAATGATAGGATATTTTTTGTGTCAATAGCTACACTCCACCTCGGTCCTCATCCTATCATATGCATTGTGGCTTGGGATCTGTTTTTTTCTTTATACATTTTGAAAATAATGGCCTTGAAAGATGTTTTCCTTTAATCAACAACCTTTAAAGATGAATTTTAATAAGCATTTTAGGGAATCCACACTATATTATTGCATCGTCATGTCAAGACAAGAAGACAATAGGATTCTCTGCATCACAAATATTTTGGGTGATATTTTGGACTATTTCTTAGATTTTATGTTTGCAACCTCAATTATTATATATCTTAGGCTTTAATATTTAATTAATAAAACATTATCTATATGGAACTATGCTTGATAATTCATGTTGTAATGGCCCCGCAGGATAAAAATTTAAGAGTGATAGTGTAATGGGTCTTAGACAAGACTTGCATGTTGTAAATGCCTAAAAGGAGACCCTATTTGTTGAACTCTAGCAGTTTCCAAGAACCATAATTTCCTAAAGGAAAGAGGTTATTTTGGTAAATATATCCTACAAGGTCAAACACAAGGACACTAAAGTAAGCCAAGTGAGGTTTGAAAGTTTATTTAAAGAAAACAATGTACCAAATCTTCAAGAATACACAATAATGCAAAATACTAGTTAGTTGCACAAGAAAGAGGGTTGTTGCTTAACACTGGTATTACACATTTGCATGCTCACCCATGAATATGTTCCTTATATGACTCCCTAGAGTTTTTGTGATATGTGGGGCCATTTTACCTTAGCAGTGATATCTTCAATGATGAAAAATAAACCCATGGTCCTTAAACTACACATGGGATTATAATATGGATAACCCGTCGAGGCATTGTATGTAGATCTAAGAAATTGAATTTGTTTCGCAGGGGGCTCATGTCTCGAATTGGTCGAATCAGACACGATTTAGTCGGACTCGTTTCAACTAGATTATTTACGGTCATGTTTGATCGGGACAAAATATTGTCTAGATCGTGTCCAGATCAAACACGATCATGCCCTGATTCTAGGATACGAATCCCAAAAATTAGAGTGTCGCACGACTATAAAAGACTGATTTGGCCATTATTATTTCACTTTTCTCCTATTCTCTTGCAGTGGGTTTACCATGGGTGTGTGAGAGCGAAGAGAAAAGGGTATGGAAGCATTTTGGAGGTGATTCAAGCAACATGTAAGTGCATTTTGTCTCAATTTGTTTTGCATTTTTATTATGGTAGTTTGCATGTGCATATTTTTTAAAAATTTGTGTTTTTTTTTTACAACATTCGTGGATCAATCAAGGGCTACAGGGAAGGGGCAAAGGAAGGGGAAGAATGTCCCCATTGGAGATTCCCCTCCTGTTCCAATTTCATTAGGGTTTGAAATTGTTCCCTCTATTGGAAGTTGGGTTGCAACAACAACTTCAAATGTTGAGGGAAGACACCAACCATAAGATAACAAATATCCCTTATGGAAATATGTCACAAGACAACAAGGGATAGGAAAAAATATGAAGGGAAGAAGAAATTTTTCTTGGAAATGAAACTATTTCACAATCATTTCATTAGCACATATTACCGTGTGAAAGCTCAGTTCTTGTCTTTACCAAGTTGTGGAATTGCAACATTTACACGTGTATTTAGCAAAGAGGAAAGAAATGGAAAAAGAGGCCAATGTTGGTATGGAAAAGGTGGTTGTAACATCTAAAGAAAACAAGAATGATGACCCACTTACATTCTTGAGGAAAAGAAGCAACAAATTTCCATTTGAGAGTTATGGTGGGAGAAAATCAACAAAAGAAAGGCAATGACACTTGGTCCAATGGACAAGATTTTTTAGAAAGAGAAACAGGAAGAACTTGATCGCACTACTACATTTTTTTTCTATCAAAATTTCATATCCTTTAGTCTTGCATGCTCACCTTTATTTATTGAGATTTGTCAAGCTCTAACTCAAGGGGATCCATCAAGGTATGCACCTCATGGGTTGGAGAAGCTTAGAACCACATTTTTGACAAAGGAAAATAAAGAGGTGGCAAACAATCTTGAGCCTATTAAATCAACATGGCCAACATCTGCGGTTAGCATTGTTTCTGATGGATGGACAGATCCAACATGACACCCACTCATCAAATTCATGGTGTCTTCCATGAATGGTCCAGTTTTCTTGAAATCAGTGGATGCACTTGGATAATACAAGGATGAAAAATATATGGGTGATTTGTTTATTGAGGTTATTGAAGATGTAGGTGTTGATTCTTATGTGCAAATCATTATAGATAATGCACCTTTTTGCAAGGATGCTGGTATGATTGTGGAAACTAAATATCCACAAGTATTTTGGACACCTTGCATTGTCCATTAATTGAATTTAGCACTTAAATTTATTGCTTATAATGTGATTTGGATTGGAAGAATTATTGAGGATACATGACATATCCGCAAATTTGTACAAAATTATACAAATTCCCTCACTATCTACGAGGAGTACACCAATATATCATTGTTGAAGATTGCATATACACAGTTTTCCTCTTCATTCATTATGTTGAGGAGGTTGAGGGAGGTCAAGAACGCTCTTGGGGCCATGGTTATTTTTGAGTTTTGGTCTTTTTGGATAAAGATAGATCAAGCAGCCTCAAAAAGAGTGAAGGACACAATGTTAGATGATACTTGGTGGCAGAGGGTAGATCTAGTTATTCAGATCACAAACCCTATCATTTCTTTGCTTTGAATTGCAGATATAGACCAACCCATCCTAGGAGAGGTTATGAGGGATGAGATTCCATGATTGAGTCTGTGATGAGCATTATTTTACAAAGTGAGTGCCCCGAGTATGAGACATCATTAGAGGCCTTATTCACTACCATTTAGGATATACCTGTCAGCAAATGGGACAAGGATTTCACGCCTTTAAATTTTTTGGCTCACTTGTTGAACCCAAAATATTATAGCCATGAGTGGTTGAATGGTGGACCTTCCCAAAAATTCTATCCTCACATGGATGGTGAAATTTCACAAGGGAGGAAAGATGCATTCTGGCAGATTTTTCATGATAGAGCATCCCTTGATGAAGTGGAGGATGCCTTTGTAGAGTTTTTTACTAGCACTGGTCGATTTTTAGGATATAATGTGATTAAAAATAGAGGGGCTAAGAAGCCCTATTCTTGGTGGGAAACTCATGAGGAAAAAAACCCTCCTCTACAGCAATTAGCCATGAGGCTCCTGTCTTAGGTGACTTCATCCTCTTGTTATGATAGGAATTAGAGCACATGATAATTTGTATAGTGTCAAGAATTGTAGGATTGAGAAGTCCAGGGCAGAGACAATGGTGTATTTGCACACCAACATTCATCTTATTTACAGACAGAGGGATGAGTGGTTGAAGGGAAAGGCAAAGATGTGGGTTGTATTTTCTGATGATATGGGTTTGGAAAACAATGTTGAGTTGGAATTGGCCAACTTGGAACTTAATGAGGTAGTTCTAGAGACTGCCACTTTTGATGATGGCATTACTGTAGATGGGTCATCCTCCACACCAGGAGATGTAAAGATGAAATTGGATACATAGGAGTATGATGCAACAGAGGAGAGAAGTGGTGACCATGATGATAAGTACAATGATTCCAATTTTGATGATGAGGATTGATGACTCGTGAACTACCTATTTCTTTTTATATTTTCAATTTCTATTTTCCATTGGAATTACTACTACCTATGTAACACATTTTGATTTTGATGAATTAATGAGAAAAATACAATATCTTTTCTTTATCCTATTGGATCATTGATGAATATGTCACAATTGTATTTGTATGCATAATGTTACTTTGTATCTTTGTAAAACATACATCTAGATGAAACTGAAGATCTATATTTGAACTTTGAATCAATGAATTTGTAACATGAATGAGAATTTCTATAATAAATATATAATTTTTAATACATACATACATACATACATACATACATACATACATACATACATACATACATATATATATATATATATATATATATATATATATATATATATATATATATATATATATATATATATATAACGTGTCCTAACGTGTTTTGTTCCAGAGGGTCAACGTGTCTGTGTCCTTTGTGTCCTGTGTCCCTGTCAGGTGACTTAGATGTAGATTGATTCAATATATATTACCTTCATTGTTTCTATTTCAACTAAAACACATGAACATTCAAGTATAAGCTTCTAATTTTTGTTGAAATTATTCTGGGTATTTATGTAATATTCCTACTTAGCCTAAGCTAAGAGGAATATTCATTTTTGTTTTATTTTCTGTTGCATGAATAAATGAATAAAGGAGGACATGTAAAACTCCTAAGAAGACTGAATAAATCAATTCCCATGTGAATACAGATAAATCAGGGCCATGTAAATAATCACTTGCAGGTGTGAAAGGGGTTTGAGTTGTGAGATTGGGTCAACCTTGACCAAATCTACAACACTGTCTAGGTTCAATGTATCTCCTAAAAGGGATAGCGCAATTTTAGAAGGGGGCCCCTCATGTGAAAAGAGCTAACTCATCAAGGTGGTTTAGGGTTTGCAAAGGCTCTCATCTTATAAAATAAGAGGGAAGGCAGCACGAGAAGGTTTTTGATTGATCATATTTCTTAGTATTTTGTCTGCTTAGACAAATACTATTCTCTGCTGTTTAGTGGAGGATTGTTCTTGGAGTTCCTATGAAGGGATTTCACCTCTTCCTTTGAGGATTATTGGAGGAGTATTTGCTAAATTGATCCACTATCAGGCTTGAGGCCAAGATATACTTACAATTGCAGTGCTAATCCATTGAGGGTTTGCTGCTTTTGTAAGCTGCAGCAAGTGGGATTCTAGATCTGCAAAGATCTAGCTTGTTTTGAGAGCCTCTTCTCATGGAGTGTGTCTTTTAACCTCCTGGAAGAGTGTCTCCTCTATTTTGTACTTCAGATCTGTAACTTGGTAGTGGGCCAACCATTTCATTTGAGCTACAATGTTGTTTCCATTGATGGACATTCTGTATCTATTTATACCTCTATAAATACTGCTCCCACTACCTATTCTGTTGACCCTGCATTTTAGAAACATTCAAAAATATGTTCTCCAATCAAGTTGCTTCTTCTAGCAACCCTTTAGCTGCTATTTGTGACCATCCTCATTGTTCCAAAACTTTCTGTCATTCTGATTATCACCATGCGGGGTTGGTGGCTGTGAGGAAAACTAACAGAAAGTTTTGGAACAATGAGGATGATCACAAACAACAGCTAAAGGGTTGCTGGAAGAAGCAAATTGATTGGTGAAATTATTTTTGAATGTTTCTAAAAATGCAGGGTCAATAGAATAGGTAGTGGGAGTAGTATTTATAGAGGTAGAAATAGATACAAAAGGTCCACCACGCTCAACTCGTGACTTTGGAAAGATGGTATGAACATTTCCATCTTTGGATGTAAAAATAGTGGAAGAATTTACAGGAGATGGCCTTACAGGTTTTCTAATAGATTCCCATTTGGTAACCCATTTTGCAGGGGGTTTTAGTTCTGATCTAGGAATCATTTGAGGTGCTATAAGGTTCATTCCATAATCATGGGTGATCAGAGTAGTAAATTAAGATTGGGATGAAACTGATTTGACTACTGAGGGAGTAGTTTTCTTGTAAAATTTTACTAAAGAGGACCACCAGATAGAAATATTCATACTATCGTCATCAAAATCATCATACCCATGTGTTTGTAATCTGAGCATTAAAGCATTTATCGCATTTGGAACTGTTAATGCTATGGAAAAATCAGGGACACAAGACTATGATGCTAGGCCATAGGCAAGAATGCCTTGGAAACCACCTATGAGAGCCTTGGGAAAAATTCTCCATCTTCTATCAAATACACAAGAGAAAAAAGCAACATCCTATCCTTTCCTATGCAGTGGCTGAATGCCGATTTGGACATGTCCAAAGTGGGAAAAATTGTAACTTGCCTTTCGGGTATCGTCAAAGTCAGCTTGATTGATAATGTTTCAAGAATGAAGGTCTTCCTCTTTTACCTTATATCTCCAAAACTGGATTGTATCTAGTAATCCTAAATTATTATAAATATTTTTTGGATCTATCTTGGGAAGAGACCAAGATCCAGAAGCAACAGGTTCTGAAAATAAATTTATAGACTTTTCTTGGATGACAGATGCTTGTGTAGTGGAGTTTTGTCTTTGAAGATTTATTTCTTCTTGTTCCTTTAAAATTTCTTCAAATGATTTATCACCAAATTCATGACGAGAACTAGCAGAAGTGTGAGACTCCATAATAATAGAATACTTATAAGGAGAGATATGCAGAGTGATATATATGCAGTGGATCTAAATAACTTCTTCATTTCTGTGTAAATGGAATCACAACTTCAACAGAGTATTGAAATAAATATTTCTTCATAAATAAGTACCGATTTATCGCTGGAAATATGATTGCATGCAGAGTTGGTTTTGCGGCTTCCTCTTAGAACAAAAGTTCGAGTTCTACATCCAAGTCCTTCAACGCTCTCAAGAACCTTCTTCACAGCATAACAGACTACAGACCTATTCAGGATATCAATGAACTCAAAGAGACATGCTCAAACAAAATACAACATGGCTCTGATACCATTCTTTATTACCAGACACATAATCAGATTACAAACTTCAAAAAAAAATTCATTCAATGCTGAGATTGACTGTAATGGAATTCATCAGATACAAATACTTGTGAAAACAAGTATTAATATGAAAGCTTCTGGACAGAATACAGACTCAGCCTATGAATTTCCCTATCAACCCCTTACAAATCTAGCCACTTTAAGTTCTTATCAGTGCTCACACACTGATACACAAGCTTCTCGGATCTTCTTAGACTCCAAGACTCGACCTCCCCTAATGAATGAGCCTTACCTTATTTTATAACTCAGAAGGGGGACAAACATCAGACCATTTCCCAGGTACTTTGATGACTCAAAAGTAAAAACCAGTTCTATAAAGTTTGTCTAGATTCGGGTGTGAATGGACAATTCACATTATCGCATCCCTTATCCTTTCAGAAATCCATCTGGCATATGGGGAATGAATCAAGGATGACTCAATCCTATCAGATTACACATTAGATGCTTTTCATATCAAAATCCTACGAGAAAATGTACAAACGAATATTTCATTTTATGAATAAATATACAAACAAACGTTCTTACATCACTATCGGTAAGAAAAGACATGAAATTCTAGAGTACAAAATGAGTGATTTGGGGATGTGTATAGTGTTGATGTCAAAATATTTACAGAAGATAATTCGTGAAATATTGTACCTGCACTTCTTTTTCAGATTCCCAAATCTCATTCTCGTGATCTTCTGGGGGCTAAAGAAAGTTAATGGATTCGAAAGGATTTTGTTCTGGGTCAGATTGCAGATGGAAATCATTGTAATCCATTTGGGTCCCATCGCCATTGGTTGCTAGCTTTCTTGCAGTAAATTCATGAGTGAAAAACCAATCTGTGTGACCACATCTTCTGAGTGCACTGAGAAAATCAACATCTTCTATCCTAATGAGATCTCAGATATGTTTGTACAAGATTCCTGTCGTAAGTGCACTAGGTTCTGTGAACCCATCAATATTTAATAGACATAAAGCATATGGCTGTATCAGAAGAGAATTGAGGCCATAAATATTCCACCATCTTAGAAACCACTCTGGGAAAGGATCTTCATGATTTATTCTTTCCGTAGACCAATATTCATACCTGAAATCAAACTGTAGATGGTAAAAGAAGTTAGAGGAAATATTTTCTAAATTCATACCTTGAAAAAATGCAGTCTCTTGTCTCTCTGGATCAAAATAAATTCTTTCGAAAGGATTATTGAACTGTTTGATAGTGAGTCTACAGTTTCCAATCCTATTATCTTCATCATAAAAGATCTCATAGGATATGTTGCCGATATGGACCAAATAATCTAGTTCACTGATGGCCAAGTCATTTTCAATCTCTTGATCTTCCAAAGTTCAAAGATTGGGAATTCCTTCTCTCCAGCAGATCTCTGATAATGTATACCAAGTTTCATCATGATCTAGGAGATTCATTTCAGTTTGATATCTTATCCATCCTTTTCTTCTTTCTATCTCAACATAGTCTTCATTTCTTCTTATGAAATTGTAGGATAAGGAGTGAATAGAATTTTTCTCTAAAAATTCTCTGGACAACATGTCAGCAAAAGAGTTTTTATGTCCAAGAATGAATTCAATTTAAAAATTGTATTGACTAAGAGTCATAACCCATATTACCATGGCAGCATCCTCAAATTCACATTTGTGAATGGAAAAATTTAAAGCCTGGCAATCGGTTTTCACCAAGAATCTTGTATAAATGACAAAATCCTTAAATTTTTCTATTCCCAGACAAACGACTTTGAGTTCTTTTTTGAGGCTGGCACAACTGGTCTGAGATGTCGACCATAATCCAGAAGAATACTGACATATTTCAAGTGAATCTTTCTTTTCTGGATTTTCTTGACAAAGAATGGCTCCCCATCCAATATTAATGGAGTCTGTCATTATTACTTTCTTCCATTTTTCTTGAATAGGACACAATGGTTGAATTCTGCGAATCCTTTCTTTGATATTTCTGACAGTTGTTGTGCATTTTATATCCCATGGAATAGGAGCTTTCTGTAATATTTGATTCAAGATATTTCTCTCTTTGGAACAATGCTAGAGAAATTTAGATACATAATTTAGGCCTCCTAGAAACCTTTGCAACTGTGTTTTGTCTAAAATTTCATCAGGAAAATTCTCTATAAAATCCAGACTTCTTTAGATCACCTGATATGAACCATACTGAATATTGTATCCAAGAAAATCTATCATAGTCTTGAAAAGCTTCATTTTAGATTCAAAGAGGACTATTCCTTTTTATTTTACTCTTTGAAGGAATAATTTCAAATGTTTAATATGAGATGATACATCCTCTAAATGAACTAAAATGTCATCTATGTATTTTTTTAAAAAATCCTCCATACCTTCAAATGTCTCATCCATGATATGCTGGAAAGTTGATGGAGCATTGATGAGTCCAAAAGGCATTATATTCCACTCAAAATGGGCTTCAGAGACAGAAAAAGTTGTCTTCCATTTGTCAGACTCCTTGATACCAACCTGCCAAAATCCTGATTTTAAATCAAATTTTGAAAATACTTTTGATTTGGAAATCTGTGTCAGGATTGTTGACAGTTTTGGAAGAGGATAAACATCATAGTCTAGTAAATTATTCAGTGTTTTGTAATTTACCACTAATATTGGCTTACCTCTGGCTATCTCTGCATGCTTGTTTACGTAAAAATAAAAACAAGCTATTGGACTCTTACTTTTTCTTATCAAACCTTTCTGTAAGAGATCTTTGATTTCTTTTTTGCAGAGAATAATATGTTCTTGATTCATTGGAATGGCTTTTGATCTCCTCAATTTGCCACTGAAGTCATTTTTCAAGGGCAAATAGACTTCATGTTTATGTATATGCCAAAAGGCATTTGGATCTTCAGAGTAGCATTCCAAAAACTTATTTTTCAGATTGGCTATCTCTCTTTCAAATTTTCCTTGTTCAATATTTTCATCAATTCTCAAAACCTCTTTCTTCTTTTCCATTTTTTCTAATATATTTTATAATTTTTCAATCCTTTTTAATATATTAGGAGAGTTGGAATTGATAAAAGGAAAAAACAACTCTTTACATTCCTATTCAAGAAAATAGCCATATTTATTTGTTTGCTGGTCAAACTTGGCTCCATGTTTTTGAAAGTTCTGGAAGAAAGGAGTTCCTAAATACATAGCACAATCCATTCCTGTAACAATTGGACAAACAAAATTTATTCCAATAGGTTCTGTTAGGAAAATATCTATTGAAACCTTTGAAGTAGTGATGATGTCTCCACTGGCTGTTGTGACTTTTGGACAAGTAGTAGGTCTTCTGAGATGAGTGTCTACTACTGTATTATTTACAATATTCAACCTTGAACAAGTATCCATAAGGACTTTCCAGTATTCAATCTTGGAACCAATCCTTACTTTCAATTTAATGCAATACATAACATCTCCATTAATCTGGTTGCATCATAAACCTGTTCTATCATCCTCATTTTCATCATCAGATTTAGGTTCTTGAATTTGTATACCTAAAAAAGGTTTCTGACGGAATGTCCAATTCTGTGTCTGGGCAGAAGTTGAAGGTTGTTCTACCTTCATTTTTCTAAGCTAGTAGTCTTGGTGGCTTTCAATACAGAGTCTTCTATTTTATTTGACTGTCTTTCTTAGCTCCTTTATTGCTTGATGGATACTAGGTAAATTTTGTGGAAGATATTCACCAAAATCTTCTTGCCTGAATTGCCTGGTCAAAGTTTCTACTGAAAAAAGGGAGGCTGGAGGAACATATACTTTTTTAGGATTGCTTTGTTTGACTGGCTTAGAATTTAAATTACTAAGCAATAATTCCATGTACATCTCTTTCAACTATGGGTCTGTTGCTGCCATCATATGAGTAAATAGATTTCTGGTCTGTTCATCTGTCTTTGTTGATTTCATCATATTCATAGAGTGACATTGGCAGATATCTGGGTCACTACAATCACAATTATCTTTGAAGAAATCTATACAATGTGGGTCATTGCAGTATTCTTCTTCAGAATTAGAATTAAATTTGTTTATATAATCTAATTCTTCTTCACTTGTAAGTTCTTCACAACTATCAAGAAGATTTAAACAATTTACTTTGCTAGATTTGCTTCTATAATAAACCTTTTTCTTACCTTTGTCTGGTCTTTCTTTCTCCAATTCTGGACAATTTGGAGAAATGTGTCCTCTTTTGTTACAATGGTAACATTGAACTTCCTTTTTTCTTGAGAATAGCTGTGTTTTCTTGTAATATTTCAACTTCTTTTGATGGATGATCTTTTTGCTCGAAAAATTATTCATTGCATGCTTTTTCTTTCTATAAGCACGCGTATCTCTCCCTTCTGAATTTTTTGGAGCAGATAGATGCCACTATTTTCACAATTGTTGATATCCATGTGGCTTCTTTGGGTTTTTGGCTGCTCTGGAAATCTTCATTTGGGAGCAGAGTTCAACAATTATTGCTTTTACTGCTTGTCTTATTACTCCAAATTTATAATCACCAATACTTCCTGGAAACTTGGTGACTATTGCTGATGACATCCATAATGGCAAAGATGAAATAAATATTTCTTTCCATTTGGGTTCAAGAATGATTTCTGGTGACAAAGTATGCAATTTATGCAAAAACTCATTGAAATATTCATCAAAATGTTGCATGTTATGCAATTTCATAACAACAAGAGTAATAGTAGTTAGATCATTGTTGATTTGTGGAAAGCCAATAAAATTAACAGTAATACCATAAAGTAAACAACAAATCATATTTTTTACCGGAAGTGTAGTAGATGGATCCATGTAGGTGCTACGGTCATCATTCTTCACTTGTGAATTTTCCCAAGTGGTTAATAATGTGGGATCTTTGATTGTTTCTACTTTCAAACAAGAATCTAAAGACCCTTCAAACCCACCAGTAATTCTTCTTGTATAATTTATGGGTTCAATATCATCATCTAGATAAGTTCTGTAACATACCAAAATGGAGTGCATGACTGATAATACTTCTGCCTCTGTGAAATTATCAATATTCCAAGAATAGGTTAAGGAAGCTGACTAATCCTTGTGATATTCAGACTTCATCAAGTCCCTTCTATCTGGAGCAGGGGACCAGGTAGAATTCCATGTAGATCTAGATGTGGTAGCATGAACTACTTCTTCATTTGGAATATTAAACTGAGCTTTATCTTGGGGGGAAAAACTTTGTACATATCCCTCAAGAGTCTCAAGTGATGGTTCATCATTATTTATATCAAGCTTATTCAAACCTGTTTCTTTGTCTTCTTCTTCTTCTTCTTCGTACCATTTATTTTCTTTCTTTGCTTCTTCTTCTTTTGAAATATTTTTCTTTATCCATTCAGTGAAGGAAGAACTAGTTGCAGAACTAGATATGGAAGAGGTTACAGGATTTGATCTTAAGTGACCAAAGAAACTAGGTGCAGCAAAGGGTGTATAAGGATATGAAATCCCTGGTTTTGGAAACTCAATCTCTGCTGGCTTTTATATAAGATTGGATACAGAAGAAGAAATGGTGTAAGGAATTTGGGAAAGGGGCTCACTAAAAAGAGTAGTGGATTTGTAGGAGTCTGTAGAAGGTTTATTTTTAAGTGATTAAATAGAATTAGAAACATTCAAGACTTGTTTCTTGATTATGTCAAGGTTAGAATTGACCTTAACAATTTCCTTTCCATGAACAATGGCTACATCATGAATTTTATTTTCTGTGGATAACTTAAGTTTATCCAAACTTTCAGCTATGTGTTTGTCATTTTCTACAAGAGTTTTGACATTCACATTCAAACATACAATAGAATAATCTTGTTTTTGAAGCATCCTATTCATCATTTCTTTCAGAATGCTATTCATCTCTTCAATAGACTTATGCTGTGATATTAAAAATTTCTCTAAACTTGAAAGAGCAAGGTTTGTCCAGTTTGTAGCAAAAACAGATTCTTTGGCCGAATCTTATGTTTGGATTGGAAAGAATTTGTAGATATTTCCATCCTGTTGTCTAATTACAAAGTTTTTCCATGGAGGAAAATCATTTTCTGTTTGATAGATCTATCCATCAAAAAGTTCCCATTTATGTTTTGGAGGGGATTCAGATCTTATCATATTTATCTGCAGCCCATTACATATTTCTTTTACCAACTTTTCTCCTTTTATCCTTATAAATTGTAAATCTTTAGACACGTTAGGTTTAGAAAACATTCTCTGTATTTTTGGAGAGAAATTAGGGATTATCAAAGGAGATGGAATGACGATAGCATTAGTCTCCATATTTTCTTCAATAAAATTATGAACATCTAGAATCCTTTTATGTTTTTCCATGTTCTTAAACTGTTTTCTTAAGGATTCTTCAATCTGATTTGAGGAAGGGTAATACCATTCATAAAAAGAAATCCATTGATTATTGGACTTCATCCAAATTTTCCATTCCTCGTTCTTCTGGTTGTTGAAGCTTTTATTCTCAGTTTTTGGAAGAAGTTTTAGCTCTTCAACATACTTTTTTTCTAATTTATGTGTGAAAATGTCCCAATTGAACATTTTCTTCTTCCATTGGTCATCTGGATTATATGGACTAATTCCTTTGAAGATTTTTAAGAAAGCAGTGATCTCACTATCTGAAGGAATTTCCACATGCTTTGGAATTTTATTCATAGGATTTCTTCTGTATGATGGAATTTCATAACCATCATTAAATCCTAGACCTTTGTGAGTATTCTTCTATGTTGACTGTATGATTATCTCTTCATGAATATTGAAGAGACGAGTTTTTGTATATCCCTTTTCTGACTCACTTTTATCAGGTATAAAATTAATCATATTTATCTTGTTTCTGTCATTCTGATTGAGTTCATTGATATCCTGAATAGGTTTGTAGTCTGTTATGCCATGAAGAAGGCGCTTGAGGATGTTGAAGGACTTGGATGTAGAACTCGAACTTTTGTTCTAAGAGGAAGCCACAAAACCAACTCTGCATGCGATCATATTTCCAGCGATAAATCGATACTTATTTCTGAAGAAATATTATTTCAATACTATGTTGAAATTGCGATTCCATTTACATAGAAATGAAGAAGTTATTTAGATCCACTGCATATATATCACTTTGCATATCTCTTCTTATAAGTATTCTGTTATTATGGAGTCTCGCACTTTTGCTAGTTCTTGTCATGAATTTGGTGATAAATCATTTGAAGAACTTTTAAAGGAACAAGAAGAAATAAATCTTCAAGGACAAAACTCCACTGCACAAGCATCTGTCATCCAAGAAAAGTCTATAAATTTATTTTCAGAACTTGTTGCTTTTGGATCTTGGTCTCTTCCCAAGATAGATCCAAAAATGTTTATAAGAATTTAGGATTACTGGATACAATCCAGTTTTGGAGATATAAGGTAAAAGAGGAAGTTCTGCAAACTACCTCTAATAATAATATCACTCATTCTTTAAACATTATCAATCAAGCTGAGTTTGACATTGCCCGAAAGGCAGGTTACAATTTTTCCCACTTTGGACATGTCCAAATCGACATTCAGCCACTGCATAGGAAAGGAAAAGATGTTGCTTTTTTCTCTTGTGTATTTTATAGAAGATGGAAAATTTTTCCCAAGGCTCTCATAGGTGGTTGCCAAGGCACTCTTGCCTATGGCTCAGCATCATGGTCCTGTGTCCCTAATTTTCCCATAGCATTAACAGATCCAAATGCGATAAATTATTTGATGCTCAAATTATAAACACACGGGTATGATGATTTTGATGACGATAGTATGAATATTGCTATCTGGTGGTCCTCTGTAGTAAAATTTTACAAGAAAACTACTCCCTTAGTAGTCAAATCAGTTTCATCCCAGTCCAAATTTACTACTCTGATCACCCATGATTATGGAATGAACCTTATAGCACCTCAAATGATTCCTAGAGAAGAACTAAAACCCCATGTAGAATGGGTTACCAAATGGGAATCTATCAGAAAACCTGTAAGGCCATCTCCTTTAAATTCTTCCACTATTTTTACATCCAAAGATGGAAATGTTCATACCATCTTTCTAGAGTCACGAGATGAGTGTGGTGGACCTTTTGTATCTATTTCTACCTCTATAAATACTACTCCCACTACCTATTCTGTTGACCCTGCATTTTTAGAAACATTCAAAAATCTGTTCACCAATCAAGTTGCTTCTTCCAACAACCCTTTAGCTGTTGTTTGTGATCATCCTCATTGTTCCAAAAATTTCTGTCAGTTTTCCTCACAGCCACCAACCCCGCATGGTGATAATCAGAATGAAAAAAATAGGATAAATATGATTACTTTTATACTTGATAAAAGTAAGTCCGAAAAGGGATATACAAAAACTCGTCTCTTCAATATTCATGAAGAGATAATCATATAGTGAACATAGCAGAATAATCACAAAGGTCTAGGATTTAATGATGGTTCTGAAATTCCATCATATAGAAGAAATCCTATGAATAAAATTCCAAAGCATGTGGAAATTCCTTTAGATAGTGAGATCTGCCAATGTCACTCTCTGAATATGATGAAATCAACAGAGACAGATGAACAGACCATAAATCTATTTACTCAAATGATGGCAGCAACAAACCCATAGTTGAAAGAGATGTACAAGGAATTATTGCTTAGTAATTTAAATTATAAGCCAGTCAAACAAAGCAATCCTAACAAAGGATATGTTTCTCCAGCCTCCCTTTTTTTGGTAGAAGCTCTGACTAGGAAATTCAGGAAAGAAGATTTTGGTGAAGATATTCCACAAACTTTATCTAGTATCCATCAAATAATAAAGGAGTTGAGAAATATAGTCAAAGAAAATAAAAGACTATGCATTGAAAGCCACCAAGACTGCCAACTTAGAAAAATGAAGGTAGAACAACCTTCAACTTTTGCCTAGACAAAGAATTGGAAATTCCATCAGAAACCTTTTTTCAGGTATACAGATTCAAGAACCTAAATCTAATGATGAAAATGAGGATGATAGATCAGGTTTAGGATGCAACCAGATTAATGGAGATGTTATGTATTGCATGAAATTGAAAGTAAGGATTGGTTCCAAGATTGAATACTGGAAAGTCCTTATGGACATTGGTTCAAGGTTGAATATTGTAAATAATACAGTAGTAGACACTTATCTCAAAAGACCTACTACTTGTCCAAAATTCACAACAACCAATGGAGACATCATCACTACTTCAGAGGTTTCAGTAGATATTTTCCTAATAGAATCTATTGGAATAAATTTTGTCTGTCCAATTGTTACAGGAATGGATTGTGCTATGTATTTAGGAACTCCTTTCTTCCAAGCATTTTAAAAACATGGAGCCAAGTTTGATCAGTAAACAAATAAATATGGCTATTTTATTGAACTGGAAGGTAAATAGTTGTTTTTTCCTTTTATAAATTCCAGCTCTCCTAATAGATTAAAAAGGATTGAAATATTAGAAAATATATTTGCAAAAATGGAAAAGAAGAAAGAGGTTTTGAGAATTTATGAAAATATTGAACAAGGAAAATTTGAAAGAGAGATAGCCAATCTGAAAAATAATTTTTTGGAATGCTGCTCTGAAGATACAAATGCCTTTTGGCATATACATAAACATGAAGTTGAGTTGCCCTTGAAGAATGAATTAAGTGGAAAATTGAGGATATCAAAAGACATTCCAATGAACCAAGTACAAATGATTCTCTGCAAAAAATAAATCAAAGATGTCTTACATAAATGTTTGATAAGAAAAAGTAAAAGTCTAATATCTTGTTTTTCTTTTTATGTAAACAAGCATGCAGAGATTGCCAGAGGTAATCCAATATTAGTGGTAAATTACAAACCACTGAATAATTTACTAGACTATGATGCTTATCCTCTTCCAAAACCGTCAACAATCCTGACACAGATTTCCAAATCAAAAGTATTTTCAAAATTTGATTTAAAATCAGGATTTTGGCAGGTTGGTATCAAGGAGTCTGACAAATGGAAAACAATTTTTTCTTTCCCTAATGGTAATTTTGAGTGGAATATAATGCCTTTTGGACTCATCAATGCTCCATCAACTTTCCAGCGCATCATGGATGAGATATTTGAAGGTATGGAGGATTTTTTTAAAGTAATACATAGATGACATTTTAGTTCATTTAGAGGATGTATCAACTCATATTAAACATTTGAAATTATTCCTTCAAAGAGTAAAAGAAAAAGGAATAGTCATCTCTGAATCTAAAATGAATATTTTCAAGACTATGATAGATTTTATTGGATACGATATTTAGTATGGTTCATATCAGGTGATCGAAAGAAGTCTGGATTTTATAGAGAATTTTCCTGCTGAAATTTTAGACAAAACAAAGTTGCAAAGGTTTCTAGGAAGCCTAAATTATGTATCTAAATTTCTCCAGCACTGCGCTCAAGAGAGAAAGCTCTTGAATCAAATATTACAAAAATTACCATTCCATGGGATATAAAATGCACAACAGCTGTCAGAAATATCAAAGAAAGGATTCACAAAATTCAACCATTGTGTCCTATTCAAGAACAATGGAAGAAATTAATAATGACAGACGCCAGTAATATTGGATGGGGAGCCATTCTTTGTGAGGAAAATCTAGAAAAGAAAGATTAACTTGAAATATGTCAGTATGCTTCTGGATTATGGTCGACATCTCAGACCAATTGGGCCAGCCTTGAAAAATAACTTAGAGCCGTTTTTCTGGGAATAGAAAAATTTAAGGATTTTGTCATTTAACAAGATTCTTGGTGAAAACCGATTACCAGGCTTTAAATTTTGCCATTCACAAATGTGAATTTGAGGATACTTCCATGGTAAGATGGGTTATGACTCTTAGTCAATATAATTTTGAAATTGAATTAATTCCTGGACATAAAAACTCTTTTGCTGATATGTTGTCCAAAGAATTTTTAGAGAAAAATTATATTCACTCCTTATCCTGCAATTTCATAAGAAGAAATGAAGACTATGTTGAGATAGAAAGCAGACAAGGATGGATAAGATATCAAACTGAAATGAGTCTCCTGGATCATAATGAAACTTGGTATCCATTATCAAAGATCTGCTGGAGAGAAGGAATTCCCAATATTTGGACTTGGGAAGATCAAGAGATTGAAAATGGCTTGGCCATCAGTGAACTAGATTATTTGGTCCATATCGGCAACATATCCTATGAGCTCTTTTATGAAGAAGATAACAAGATTGGAAACTGTAGACTCACTATTAGACAGTTCAATAATCCTTTCAAAAGAACTGATTTTGATCTAGAGAGACAAGAGACTGCATTTTTCCAAGCTATGAATTTAGAAAATATTTCCTCTAACTTCTTTTACCATCTACAGTTTGATTTCAGGTATGAAGATTGGCCTACGGAAAGAATAAATCATGAAGATCCTTTCCCATAGTGGTTTCTAAGGCGGTGGAAGATTTATGGCCTCAGTTCTCTTCTGATACGGCCATGTGCTTCATGTCGGTTAAAGATTGATGGGTTCATAGAACTTAGTGCACTTACGACAGGAATCTTGTACAAACATATCTGAGATCTCATTAGGATAGAAGATGCTGATTTTATCAGCACACTCAGAAGATGTGGTCACACACATTGGTTTGTCACTCATGAATTTACTGCAAGAAATATGGCAACCAATGGTGATGGGACCCAAATGGAGTACAATGATTTCCATCTGCAATCTGACCCAGAAAAAAATCCTTTTAAATCCATTAAATTTCTTTAGCCCCTAGAAGATCACGAGAATGAGATTTGGGAATCTGAAAAAGAAGTGCATGTACAATATTTCACGAATTATCTTCTACAAATATTCTGACATCAGCACTATACACATCCCCAAATCACTCATTTTTTACTCTAGAATGTCATGTCTTTTCTTACCGACAGTGGTGTAAGAATGTTTGTTTGTATATTTCTTTGTAAAATGAAATATTCGTTTGTACTTTTTCTCATAGGCTTTTGATATGAAAAGCATCTACTGTGTAATTTGATAGGATTGAGTTGTCCTTGATTCAGTCCCCATATGACAGATGGCTTTCCGAAAGGATAAGGGATGAGATAATGTGAATTGTCCATTCACACCCGAATCTAGACAAACTTTATAGGACTGATTTTTACTTTTGAGTCATCAAAGTACCTGGGAAATGGTCAGATGTTTGTACCCCTTCTGAGTTATAGAAGAAGGTAAGGCTCATTCATTTGGGGAGGTCGAATCTTAGAGTCTAAGAAGATCCGAGAAGCCTGTGTATCAGTGTGTGAGCACTGATAAGAACCTAAAGTGGCCGGATTTGTAAGGGGTCGATAGGGAAATTCATAGGTTGAGTTTGTATTCTGACCAGAAGCTTTCAGATTAATACTTGTTTTCATGAGTCTTTGTATCTGATGAATGCCATTACAATCAATGTTAGTATTGAATGAAGTTTGTTTTGAAGTTTGCAATCTGATTATGTGTCTGGTAATAAATAATGTTTTGATTCCAGTTTTGATTAGAGATCTCTGGTGCTAGGATTTGCCTTTTACTTTGGTGATCCATGGATTAGCTTACTAATCCATGTTATGTTTAGATCTAATATTTTGTAATGTAATTTTATATTCAGAAATTACTACAGCATTTTACAGATCTACAACTTGTATCTCAGATTTACTCTTATTTATGGATGATTTGGTCAAAACCCCAAGGGGATCTTGTAAAGAAAAATATCTAGTTTCCAGATCTGATGTTTTGTCCACAAATATGTCCTAGATCTGAGTTTTAATATGAAACTACTAGAGCTCCTAAAAATAACGCTATTGAGCCATTTCTGCTGATATATATATGTTGCAGCTCTCTTTTCTGAAGATATCTTGCTCTCTTGTCTCATGTAATCTATTGTATATTGAAAGAGCTTCACTTTAATTCTTATTTTCTGCTGTACATTCATTTATTAATAATATTTTATGGCCACCTGCTCATATGGTCCAAGACTACGTTATTCTTGAAGTAGTTTTTTGTGCATAGCTGCAGCCCCTCTTGCAGGGTGTTTTCCAACTAGACTAGGTTGTGGGAGACCTGTTTACCACACCTAGTTTGATTTTTTTTTTCTCCCATATTGGATTTAGACTCCAGATCTGATGATAAAAGGGATCCAAGGGGTGAAAACTCATTTCTGTACATCAATCTCCCAAGGAGTGTGTTATTTTTCCAAGCCTGCCGAGCAATCCCAATTTGGGAACATTACAATTTATGTGTTGCGTGCTCCTAAATTGATGATAAATCCCCCTTTAAAAAAAATTAACACTTACTAGCCTCTTAGATATCCATGAGATGAAGGTTTTCAGGGAGAATTTCACATTTCATTTGGTTTGAAATTGTAGTACCACCATAACATATGATGATGTCAGTCGAAGAGAAGAATGTACAGGTCCCAAACTTGTCTTCCATTGAGGCTTCATGCCCTCTTGAGATAGTGGTGGTGATACTAATAATGATGAGGATGGGGAATGCGGGGCCATGGTGGCTCCTGCTTTTGAAGAAGAAACCAAAATTATCATTAGTAACGAGAATGAGGAGGATGGTGAGAAGCAACTCATGCATGGTTGATGATTTTTCCTAGGTGGAGGAATGTGATGAAAAATGAGATTGAATTGATCACAAAAAGCACAATGTATTTACATAAATCGCTACCATGCCTCATCTTTATTGTTGCCTTATCAATCAACACAAGCTCATTCATAGAGCTGACTAACCACAGTCACCCCAACAATAGAAAGATACCCAAAACAATGGAATAGTTTTTTTTCTGATTTTTAAAACATAGATAGATGTTGGTGGATGGTGTTTTAATGAAAATAGGTATTATCAGAGTGATTAAAATAATGCATTGAAATCATACGATGAGAATGAGAACAACATGTTGAATGTGCTGAGCTAGTTCTTGCGAATTTACATGAGATGTACTCAGTAAGATTTTTACTAAGAAAATATATTTTCTAGGATTGAGCCACTAGTAAAATCTCTTATAAAGGCCACTTTAAAAGGTTGAAAATTTACTTTCCAATCTCAATTAAATGGTTTATAAAACTTAAAGAGGGCTTAAGGTTAATTCCCAACTCAAAAATTTTCCAAGATGCATCATGCATGGTTTTATGAGCTTGGATTGAGCTACATGTTGAAACTTGAATGGAAAGTCACAGAGGAATTTTGGGTAGAGATAGAGAAAGATTGTGTCTATTCACACACTTTATTTTCATACATGCATGGTGTCTGTCTTTGTATGAATGGCAAAGCCAAACTCGCTACAGATCAATTGGCCAAGGTGCCAGGGATTCTGAGAGGAGAAATATGTATTGAGGAAGGTGAAGGTCCATGCTCTTGATACTTTAGAGGAAGGTGAAGGTGAAGAAAAAATTTGGAATTATTTTCCACAAATTCCACAAGACAAGTTGGAAAAATTTGTACAAATAATTGAAGAAGCAGAGACCATGTTAGTTGGATCTAGATCTCATCACACAAGAGACACTACAAGGTGTTTGAGATGGACGTTTGAAGATTGAAAATATGTTAGGTCCCTATATTACTAGTATAGTCCCTTATTGTTGTTAGTGTAATCTCTTATTGTTATTATTGTACCCCTGTAACCCCCATATTGTTATTATTGTGCACTTAAATTATTATTGTTAGGTATGCTAGGATTACATTGTGGCCCCACTATTATATAGAAAGGAGTTTTTGTAATTTGTGTAATCCAAGAATTTTTCATTCATGTAATGTATTGGAGGCTTTCCCCTTGAATTGGCTTATTTCTAAGGCGTTGATATCTCTTTTCTTCTATTTTTGGAGCTCGTTTCACAACATTTGGTATCAGAGCTTTGGATTCTAGGGTTTCACTGCTCCAAACAAGTCATCATGGAATTTTCGTTATAACTATTTTTCTACGAAGGTACAGAAGCAGAAAATTTTAAAGTGCAAAGCTAAAATCTTGAGGAACATCATCGAAAAATTTCAGAGATTGGTTCGCAATATTTTCAAAGATATGATCTGTGGAAGTTAGGGCTTTCTGCAAGCTCCTGAATTTCACTTAAAAAGGTCATCGCGGAATTTTTGCTCTAACTCTTTTTCTACGAAGGTTCAGAAGCTGAACGTTTTAGAGCGCAAAGCCAAAATATTGAGGTACATTGTCACAAAATTTCAGAGCTTGGTTCGCAATATATTTGGAGATATGATTTGTGGAAGTTAGGGCTTGTTTAGGCTCCCAAATTTCATCTCAAAGAGGTGATCGTGGGAAAATATTCATAACTCTCTCTCTCTGAGCATCTGATTGGAATTATGTAAAAAGTGACTGGAAGTACACGGACTTTAGTTTCTTGTCTATACATTTCAGAGCCAAAGGAGCAAATAGTGACACGTGGCAAGTCATACAAGTTCGCTCTATTGAACCAGTCCATAATTAGGTCATTGTGGGAGATTGGACATAACTTTTTCTTGAAGAATCCAAATCAAGTCAGAACTGTGGCATTTGAAAGAAGCTTCAAAGGACTACTACAGGACCAAATTTCAGATATTGAGGATCTTCAAGTATAGAGATAAGTCAATTTCAATATCGAGCTTTTCAAAAGCAACTAAAAGGTGTGCATTTTTTTTTCCGAATTGCATAAGTCTTGTTTGAAGAATCAAGTTGAATTGATTCCAAGGGCATATTGTAGAATATATATCAGTATTGGATTCTCAAATGGCCGCTAAAAACAATTCAACACCCATTAAGACTTTAGAAGGCTCTACTATGACTCATGAAGATGAATAATGGCAACATGACATATCAAAATTACAAGAGCAAGTGCAACAAATTTCGCTCTCACAAAGAGCACAAAAAATGACATGGAAGTTTTGAAGAAAGGCGTGGAAACTAAGATGGATGGTTTGAAGAAAGGCCTGGAATCTAAGATGGATGGTTTGAAGAATGGCATGGAAGCTAGCATGGAATCTAAGATGGATGACATGGAAGCTAAGATGGAAAACATGAAGAATGATCTAAAAACATATATGGAAGGTTTGACAAAGTTGACACAAGAAACGTTTCCTAATGGTGAAAAGATAGTATAGGAAACTCATGATGAGAAAAAAATAAATGTTAATCATGATTTCATAAACTCTAATGTTGGAGGGAAGAACCACCATATTCCAAAAATGGATGAGGAAGTCTGATGGAAAGGATCCCGTAACATGGATACTATAGATGGAGCAATATTTTGATCTCAATAATGTGCAAAACACAAAAAAGGTACGCATTGGAACTTTACATTTAAAAAAAATACATTTGTATGGTATTGATGGCTTTTCTCTTGTAAAATAATTGTCACTTGGTCAATTTTTACAGAGGAAATGATAGCACATTATGAGGATACAAAGAGCAACACTTTCTTTAGCCAATTGATAAATCTCAAACAAAAGTGTTCAGTGGGGGAGCACATTGACGACTTCAAAAAATTGAATATAAGGGTAATTGATATTCCAGAGGAACACGGGATTGATCTCTTCATAGGTACTTTAAAGGATAACATCCAACATGAAGTTTTCATTTTGGAACTTGATTCACTGGAGAAGTCATTCAGGTTGTCAAGAAAAATTGAATGTAAAATTATGGCGACAAGGAAGCCTACCACTCACTTCTATAAAGATGGAAGTGTTGTTACTCCTAGATTTCCACAACCTACAAGGTTGACACCACAAAAATTGGAAGAAAATAGAGCAAAAGGGTTTTGCTAAAGTTGTAATAGAAAATACACTAAAGGTCATAAGTGTGCTGAGAAGAAATTATTTTACATAGATTGTGAAGAGGAAGAAGAAAATGAACAAGAAGAGGATATACACTAGGAACCAGCCCTAGAAGAGGAAGAAATGAGTCTAACCATATCGTGTAATGCATTGGCAGGAATTGCCACTCCTAAAACTCTCAAAATAGAAGGACATATCAAGAAGAAAAAGGTAATAGTGTTGATTGATTCAGGTAGCACCCATAATTTTATTCATTGCAAGGTAGCCAAGGAATTGAATTGTTTCCTATACCCAGCACCAGAATGTCAAGTGATGGTTGCAAATGGAGGAACTATAAATTTCTCTGGAAAATGCCACAAGATCAAGCCAACCATGGGGGAATATGTATTGAATAGTCCAATTATTTCCATTCCTATGGAGGTGCTGATGTTGTACTATGAGTACAATGGTTACAATCTTTGGGGATGGTAGCTTTTAATTTTCAAGAACTTTTCTTGAAATTTTTTTCAGAAGGAAAGGAAGTCGAATTTCGGGGTATTGCAGGGAAGCCGGGAAAGGTAATAAGCTCTAATGTCATGAAAAATCTTCTAAATAAAGAACAACGAGGCATAATTGAACAATTATGCTCACTAGAAGTTCCAACATCAAAATCATCTATTTCTGCAGATCTCCAAAAAGTCTTGGACAATCATTCCAAGGTGTTTGAAACTCCCAAACGACTCCCACCTATTCGTGATCATGATCATGCTATTCATTTGATTCTAGGAAGTGTCCCTCTAAAAATCAGGCCTTATAGATATCCTTATGTCCAAAAGAGTGAAATTGAATGTATGATTGCAAAAATGTTAGAGGTGGGTATAATTTCAACCTAGTCAAAGTTCTTTCTCTGCTCTTGTAGTATTGGTACACAAAGAAGGATGGATCATGGCGCATGTGTATGGATTATAGGGAGCTCAATAAGCTCACCATTAAAGATAAATTTCCCATTCCTATGATTGATGAATTATTGGATGGATTGTTGGTGAGGTAAATCCCCTCTGCGGACAGAGGTGATCCCACTAGCCCTAGAGTGGGTCTAGCCACAAACGACACACGCTATAACATTGGTCCCTAGCTAATGAATGGATGGAGATTCGATAGATAACTTACCGGAGGTCCTATGCTATTTTCATCGTCGGAAAGATTGGTTGCCTCTCGCTCCTGGTTTGACAGATCATGATCCGCTCGCCTTCACTCTCGGATACCTGCACAGACACAAGAAACAAAAACGCTATACAACATACTATTCCACATTCATAACTATCAGTCAGTCGAAGAAGACTAAATCAATCGCATTAAATAAACATAACACAATGATGGAACCAATACTATAGTCGAGTATATTAATGAAAGAAAGGAAGAGTACAACCAAGCTTCGATGTTGCGTTCTCCTCCAACAGGTTTCCAGCAGAGAGCGTCTCACAAAGTCTCATCGGGAATTTGGATGGGGCTCTCTCTACAAAATTATCCTTGGTTCTACCTTCTCTATAGCAATTACTCAACTATAGTATCTCTTCTCCAAGTTCAGCGTCTTGGCTATATGTTCAGCTAGCTTTTGTAAAGGGAGAAGGCCTATTTATATAGAGGAAGAAGGAGAGGTTAGGATCCCTATAATCATGGAGGGGAGTCCTATATTCAAAGAATGTTCCATGGGATGTAAAAACCACTACTTGAAGGAAGAGATCCGTGGTTTTTCAAGTTTAACTAGTTCCTGTGACTCATCCTTGAGGTGGTTAAAGG
This sequence comes from Pinus albicaulis, assembly GCA_034641835.2. NCBI lineage: Eukaryota > Viridiplantae > Streptophyta > Pinopsida > Pinales > Pinaceae > Pinus > Pinus albicaulis. The sequence continues at coordinate 984,396,389 of CM076580.1, read as the reverse complement.
AAAATTCCACCTCTATTTTGTTACAAAACATTCCTAAAATAGCTGGTGTTGGCACAACATAGAGACAGAGCACCAGGTGGCATGGGCTCTAGTGTAAATCTTCCCTATCAGCGCGAGGGGTGAACTAGCTACCCGCACCAATGCCAAAACATGGGTTTTTTTGTGCTTTTTGAGGAAATGTTCAAAAGGAGAAATGATGTCCTTATGCAGAAGGATGCAAATAAGGTGTTTGTAGAGTATGAAAATTCTCACAGGTCATGGGAAAGACCCTCCAATATGTAGGGCAAGGGATTGCAGGGACGGTGACAAAATGCTATGTAACAGATGCCCCCTAAAGCATGAGGTTTGAGAGAGAGGGAGGGGTGAAATGATTTATGAGAACGTGTTTGACCTAAACACTGCTGTCGGAAGACCTACAAGTACAAGTACAACTGATACACCTGATACATGACATGTGGCATGGGCGCAACCATCCATAATAGAGTACATAAACAATGAGATCTGAGGTATGGACACAACCATCTAGCAGTAGGGATCAACAAATAGACTCAGTTATGGTTGCAGCCATCCAATCAAAAGAGCCATGTAATAAGTCATATTAATCCACAACGAACCTGCAGCCTGGATTTCATGAGACAAAATTGAGGGTCTTGTGCTCCATCTTGACCTGAACAAAGTAAAAATTTGATCATGCGAATATGTGAGCTAAAATCGAACATGCAAGAAAATCGTCTAATTACCAGCCAATGATGAAAGCCATTAACAGACGTGAGAGAAACCACCAATAATGACAATGGATCTCAAGGTACGAAAGGTAAAATGCATAGAATGTGAAAATTGATTTGACGTCGAACACCCACAGAGTCAGTCGATCGAAGAAAAATGATGTGGACCTTATGTCGAATGCGAAGAACCTACCATTGAGGCATGCAAGCTCCAAGGTACCTGAAGGGAGTCTCTTGATCAGCTTCCTAGATAATGAGCTAGAGTCGACAGGAAGTGACCTATCGAAGGTGGGCCATAATTTTTCCCACATCATCGACACGAGACAGAGGAATGTGATGTTTGTGAATCAATACCAACAGAGAATCAGAAGGAGGTTGAAAAATTCAGAGGCAAACTTCTCTTGAACATATCGGCGGCACAACACTAGATTTGGCAGTATTTTACATCAAGGGATCTGAGGTCACGGCGACGTGGCAAAGAGTAGATGAGTGGTCAAAAGAGATTGCCCAAACCCATGGAGGCAAACGAAAAAACAAGATGAGATGTCCCCAACTCGACATGAATGCAGACAAGTGCCATGTTCAAGAGAGACATACTGCCAACACGACTAAAATTTGGTTCCATTTCCCCCCACCATTTCTGGCGAGTACCCCAGTTATTTTTGAAAACAATCTTGAAGGGGATAGCATATGCTTGCGATGTAAGTTTTTCCTTCGGACAAATCCAACTAGTACATTTTATGAGCCCTTGGAAGGAGGAACTCTAGTAACGTCATAACGACGGAGTTCAATGTCATCAACTTTAACGAGTCTGACAAAGGAAGAACTCGACATATTTTCATATTTAGAGAGTTTGAAAAGGAGGTGGAAAAGAAAAATCCAGCAGTCCCTTTTCGTAGGTTGTCTCTCGGATCCGAAAAGGTAGAAAATTGTGTCTGAGAGAACCTCTTAGTCGCGAAAGGCTAAGGTATTCCTTTTTCGTGAATAATCTATCCCAGCCCGAAAAAAGGGGTAACTGTATATTGAGTAGATATCGTTTCGCAGTCAATTTAACGAGTTCAAAACGACAAGCGTCTCAGCAATCTTTTCAGTTTTAGAGAGTCAGAAAAGAGCTGAAAGGTGACTCCAGTAGTGACTTTTTCGTGTTTTTACCAAGTTCGAAAAAGTATAAAATACAACTCGTTTCTTCGTCATAACCATGTGAAAACATGTTGTTGTACAAAAAGACACGTGTAAAACATATTCCTCGAGAATAATATGATAAAATAATCGAAAAATGTGTTTTAAAACCTGATTTAAGATTTCGAAAAGTTATAAAGACCATAAGTGGTAAAATATTTACTTTTCACTTTTACCTCTTTGCAGAGCAATAGTGACCCGTTTTCCTTGCGATCTTGTGGCGATGATTGCGAGCAATCCAGTGAACCAATCTGGATTCCGTCAGTTTCAGGTAAGATCTGACACCATTTTCCATCTTTTGAGCTAAAGTTTATTACCTCTATTTGTCATTTTGAATCCTTTAGGGGAGGATTTGTTAAAACTAGGGCATCGCGTTGGCGCGGGTTTTGAGCATGGACCTACGCCAATCAACCCTTTTTTACATAGCGGTCGCGCCCAGTGGTGCGAATATTAGCAAAACAGTCGTGCCAACTGTGCAACCCAAAATCCGCCTCAATTTAAAGAAAATGCAACCATTTGATTATAAATTTTGATGCCTAAGGAGACTTACAATGCTCATATGAACAATGTTTGTAGGTACCAAGTAGAAAAGATGGTAATTGAGTGGAAAGAGAGAGAACATAGTGAGAAGGATGAGCAGGCCATGGAAAATGAACAATTCATGAATGCCCTTAGAAATTTCGGGCTCAAGAAATTCTTCCTGACACTGTGCCTCCGAGCTCAGCCCGAATTGGTTCAATATTTGATAAGCATTTGGGACGATGATCAAGTAAAGTTTGTGCTTCGGGATCAAGAGCTTGAACTCGAAGTCTCTGATGTGTATTTTATCACTGGGTTGTCGCGTAGGGGTGCAGTCCCTATCTTGATCGGTACTTGTCCTTCCGAAGAAAGCATGGCAATGGTAATTGACAGGGTGTGCCAAGGGGCATGAAAAGGAACAGGGAGTGGCAAAGTGGAAATCCAAACCATCCTTGATCTAGCACTAAGAGTAGTGCTGCATACTATCACGTGGGCTATAGGATCGCAAGCACTGCATGAGGCCACAAAGACACAATTACTTCTTGCCTCAGAGTGTATGAACCCAACTCTCTTCAACTGGGCCGAGGCCGTGACTATAAACATCAAACGGAAACTTACTAAGTGCAAGAAGACCAAAATAAAGTAGTTTGGGTACGGATTGATTTTTGTATCATTCTTCTTGAAACGAATACCCATATTCCAGCGTCAGGAGGTTATTGTCTCGATGCCACCACCCGGAGAGCCACGGATGGCCTGATGGGCTGCACTGATGCCTAGAGTAGGGGGTGGCCAACAGATGTCCTAGAGGCCAGAGTTTTTTTATTGGATCTGACGACAACTGATTGTCATGGAGGATTGGCCCTACACCGACATAGACTTCATCGGTGATCCAGACCTCCTACTCCTGGAGGGAGAGGATTGGGACGAAGAGCTAGGTGAGTCTCATTTTTTATTTTCATGAGTTTATGATTTTTTGGTATATATGCATCTTCTGACAGTTAATCTTATACGTATGCAGATGTTGGCCTAGAACGTCTTGCAGGTATGTCGCCGATAGCGAGGCGAGTTCCTCATGATTTCGATCCTCATGGTGAGGGTGGCAAGGAGGAGATAGTACAAAACCTAGAGGGGATCGCGCGTGGGATCCCAGACTATGTTCGCTTGGATCATGTGCCTTGGGCCTATCAGAGGCACATTGTAGGGGTGCCGAGTCATATCCATCGCTTGCTGAGGCAGTTGGTATGGGCGATGATGTGCTACCACGCTGATTAGGCACTTAGGCTTTTTATTTCTACACATTTTTGAGAGACATGTTGTCTCACGATGTAACTAAAACATACATATATATTTTTTGGGTTTTATGATGCACATGTTGCAAACAATCAATATATACATCTATTTTCTACATGGTTCTATTTACATATGATGATGTTTTATAAATTGCGCAAATGTCTATCTAGCATAATGTTAGCTATTACATCAATTAATGTATTCATGCGTCTTGGAATATGTTCATATGTAATGAAATCAAAATGTCTTTCAAGTAACCGAATACGCAAATACAATCTCAAAATGCATGGGTTTCAAACCGAATAATGACTGTTAAGTAGAAGCACAACAAGTTGCGAATCCAAATTCACAAGAAATGCATGTATGTCGAGGTTAACTTCCTCAATTAATAGTTCCAAAACAACACTATATTCAACGACATGTTTGCAGTTGGTTCTAGACAAATATCTTGTAAGTTTATCAACTCACCAACAGGATCATAAATTACCCAGGCTGGTGAAGAAAAGTTCCTGGTACTGCGGGAAGCACCATCTGTGAAACCGACATAAGGGGAAATAGACATCTGCGTAACAAACAAGACCCAATAAGCAGAAAAAATCTCACAAAGCACATCAAACCAAAGCATGCACAAAAATGAAAAAAATCACCTATGTACACATATCATGCATGAATGACTCAAGCATAATACTTTTTTAGGTACAACCCATTTCTAGGTTGTGCTAAGGGATAACCTTCATAATCAATAAGCTCATAAGCCCCATTCTGTAACACACGTTTGACGATGTAGGGACATGCCACATGGGTTGGAATTTAACTGCCCCCAACTTGTCATGAGCTTGGTTGTATAGGAGAATGAGGTCGCCTTTGATAAAATAATGAGGGGAAACTGTTTGGTCAAAATGAGCTTTGACTCACTTCTTCTATGCTTCGATGGCCAAGGCAGCTAATTGACAAGTTTCATCCAATCTCTCTAATTAGAGGAGACGTTCTTCCTTAGGCGAAGTATTAGGTAGTAATTCCATAGCTAGTTTGAGTGAAGGGATTTCACATTCAATCGAAAGAGTGGCTTCCAAACCGTATACCAACTGAAACGGGGTAAATCTGGTTGCACTCTTAATTGACATTCGGTAAGCCCAAAGAGTTGAAAACAACATGAGATGCCAGTTTGATTTATGGATCCCAATTTTTCGTTGAAGCATTGTAACAAGGACTTTGTTTACGGCTTCAACTTGGACATTAGCTTGAGGGTAATAAGGCGTTGAGCTGTCGTGATGCAGACCCAACTTAGACATCAACTCAGCCATCATATAGTCCCTAAAATGAGAGCCATGATAGGTAACGATGGCTTAAGGGACACCAAATTGCGCAATAACATGATTGAATATGAATTGTACCACTGTCTTACCATCCGTAGCCAATGTAGGCATTGCTTCGGCCCATTTTGTAAAATAATTGACGGCAAAGATAATATAGGCATGCCCCTGGCCGAACGAGGGTTACATGTCATAAAATCGATGCCCCATTTGGCAAAAGGACCAACGATAATGACAGGGTGTAAAGGAACAGGTGGTGCACGCATCTTGCGTTGATATATCTAGCACACATGACATTTGCGTACTGCGACAATGCAGTCTTAAAAAATGGACGGCCAGAAATAGCCAGCACGAAGCATCTTCTGTGCGGTGGCATAACCAGACATGTGACCACCACCGGCACCACTGTGGAAGTCATTTAAAACTTTCTTAGCTTCCTTGAGGTTGAGACATTGACAGAGTACAGAATCAACTCCAATGTGATAAAGGGTATCTCCAATAATATGATAAGGTTGCGACTGATTCTGAATACGACGTCAGACATATTTCGTTAACTCAGACCTGAAAGTAGAAGTTTGGAGATAGACGATGATATCACCATATCACGGATTAAGGGTGCTAATCAAGAAAAAAATTTCATCCAAAATATGATCCTCGGAAGAAGAAGGAGCAGAGTCGGCAGGGAGAGAACAAATTAAATAAGCGAAAACAAGTAATTTCTTGGATTTGGCTGTAGTAAAATCCAAATCAAACTCTTGGAGGGTAACAATCCACTTCAATTATTTCCCCCCCAGCAACTGCCAAGACAGAATATAGGTCATGGGGTTACAATCAGAAATCATGGTCACCGTGCGTAAAAGGATGTAATGATGAAAATGTTGGATAGCCTGGACCGCAGCCAGTGCTAACTTCCTGACATGTGCGTAACATGTTTCAGGGTCGAGAAGGTTCTGATACAAGTAGTAAACGACATGCTCGGTACCGTCATCATCATCTTGAACCAAAACCATGGCGATCGTACTGAAGGCGGCAGCCAAATAGAAGGTGAAATCACAATGGTAATTCAGAGGATGTAATAGAGAAGCGTTGTCAAGAAATGTCTTAAGACTATCAAAATATTGCTGAGCAATCTCATCCCAAAAGAAAGGGACGTCCTGCTTTAAAAGTCATGTGAATCCTTTGGCTACTTCGGCGTAGTTCGGGATAAAACGATGTAAGAAATTTTCTTTCCCTTGGAGACTCTGAAGCTGGTGTAACGAGGATGGAGAGGGGAGATTAACAATAGCCTCAACCTTAAGTGGGTCAAGGCGAATTCCGTCTTTAGATACGATAAACCATAAAAGTCTACCGAAATCGAATCTGTAGAAGACACATTTATGCAGATTGAGCCGAATGCTGTAGCATCTACAATGAATAAAGATCAGTGGAGATGGTTCGGGTGGTCTTTTCGTGCGGCTGAATGAGCTGAAAGGTCATCCAGGTATGGTTGAAAAATATGACGAATATTGTGAAAGGAACATCGTGCGCTAGAACGTAGCCCCATCATTCTTCAAGCTGAAAGGGAGTTTCTTATATGCAAATGTTCCCTAAGGACAGATAAAAGTGGTCTTGTGTTGATCAAACAGGAGAATGTTGATATGATTATAGCTAGAAAAACCGTCCATAAGGGAAAAAATCTCACTCCTCGCACAATCGTCAATGATCTGATCGATGAAAGGGGTGGGATAGTTATCCTTAGGACAAGCCCGATTGATATCGCGATAATCAATGTAGACATGAATCGCTCCTTATTTCTTATCCATAGGAACAATGTTAGAAACCCACTCTATCAGAGGAATTGGATAAATGAAACTCGCTTTGAGAAGTTTTTCAACTTCATCTTTGATGGCAGTAGCTTTCTGAGGATGCACTGGACGAAGACATTGGCAAACAGGCATCACACCTGGGTAGGTGGGAATCTCGTGCACTACAATACTAGGTCATTTCCAGGCATCCCTTTGTAAGAATAGGCAAAAACATCATGGAATTAGCGAAAGAGGCTAGTATACACTTGGACTTCCTTGGAAGAGCAAGTGACTCCCACATGGATGTTCTCGAAAATCCTCAGTTTCATGGAAATGTCGATAGGCATTGTTTGATTAATGTTACCCAAGTTACCTTCAGCGAAGACTTCATGAGTCAAAATAGGCATTTGAAGTGGTGGAGAAGGAACTTGAGACACAAAATTCTCAAGACAGTTAGACATTGCCCCGAGGCCAGACATAAACAAGGAACGATGATGCCCATCGCTCCACAGTAGATCTTTGAGAGACATGGTTTCCATGATAGCCTCATTGGATGGAAACACTTATTTCAAAGGATCAGGCGAATCCGCATCGCTGAGCCAGGGGGATTGAGAATAAACGTTGAGAGATATGCTCAAAGGAGCACCTTCAGGAGGGGAAGAAGAAGATGCAGATGTAAGGTCAAAATAATTGATTTCAATTGGAATAAGTGGCATTGAATCCCAAAATGAATCAACCTGTTCAGGTAAAGGGACGATCCATGGGTCATATGACCGAGAGATCATATTAACTTGAACGATATTTGGTGGTGGAAGGGGAAAGATACCCATGACAGTGGGATATTTGAAAAGACCCAGCCCTACACTGTCGGGGGGAGAAGGAATTTGATCCACGTATGGGACGTTGTTCTCATAAGACGAGGTAAAGAATGACAACTGGTCGACAGTGACGATTTTTCCCTCGTGTGGAAATTTTAGAATTCGAAAGAGGGTGGACAGAACACACAACATAGCGTGAGTCCAACTGCGACCGGGTAGAATATTGTAATTGAGTTTAGCGTCAAAAAATTCTACTTCAACGTTGACCACCTTACCTTGCAACGTGATCAGTAAGCTAGCGATAACACCTAAGGGTTTCGATTCCCTTCCATCAAATGCCTCAAGGGAATTGGGTGAGGAAGTTAGGGCTGGAGAGCCAATAGCCTTCTAGCAAGCAGATGACATGACACAGGTAGATGCACCTTCGTCCACAACGGCTCTATGGATGTTGAGACCGTTAATGCCGACTTTTATGACAAGCACAATCTAATGCGAAAGTCGGGGGATGAAATTCTCCAAATCAAAAGAGAGAAGGCTAGAATTAGTTGGATCAATCCCACCGATCGCAGATAATAACACTTTCCATTGAAATGGACAAATCTAAAGCACTTTTAACATGGACATCACGAACGACGTCTGTGCTAAATCCTCAACAATACTATAATGCTGAGTGGCATGGGCGTTAGGATTATAAGAAGATTTATGGAGAACACCTTTAGAATGTGGTCATACAATAGGTTCATCACTGGGCCTTTCAATCTCAAGAGGACCAGAGGTAGGTGGGGGAGGAGGACCATCAATGACCTCTTTCCCAGCTACCTAGCGTGATCCAACATAATCCTTCGACTGAGTAGCGATGGAAACGAGTGTAGAACCATTCATCATGAATACTTGAGAGCCAAATGATGTAGATGGTGGAGGTTGCTCGACCATCTAGGTTTGCTGAGATGGGAAAGGTTCTTTAAGAACCGCCGGAGTTCCCTTAGCGCCTTTGAGTAGTTGACTAACCTCGGATCGTCTAGGACAATCCTTAGTGTAGTGCTCCTCATCACAAATCAGACAGGGATACTTCAGCTTTTTCTATGAACCATCATCAGCATGAGGTTTATACAATTCTAGTTTTGGGGCATCAGCTTTGGCCTTGCCTTTGCCCTTCTTTCTCCCCTTGGAAGTCTTGTCTGCAGGATTGGCTTGAACAGCGTTGACCTCTAAGGTTTTACCAGAATCCAAGGTAGCCTTAGGAGCAGAATTATTGGAAGAATTTGATTTCTACTTCCCATTGGAAGACTTGCGTGAAGTTTGAGACACGGAACAAATAACACCGTCAATCTATGGGGTAGCCGGCACTTTAGAGGTCCCAGGTTGTGGAGCCTCAATCAAGATGTCATACATATTCCCAATTGAGAGTACACTAAATCAAGGTATTGGGCACTAGCAATGGCTTGTTCCTCGGTTACACATGCCCCCATGGCAATGTATTTCACAATCTGATTGAAAAAAGAGGTAGTGAACCAATGAGTAAGAAGCTGATCAAGAATTGTGAACTTGATCAGGCGACGACGTCATCTCCATTCATGAATATGGTTCAAGATATGGGTAGCCCGGTCTTGTTCCAAGGATGTTAGGAGATGCATTTCGGCTTCGCAACAAACCGACAACTGGAAATGAGTAAGGAATGCCATAGCGAGAGTGTTGAAATCTTGAAAGATACCACGAGGCAGTTCTATGTACCACTTAACAGCAGCTCCGGTAAGAGTGCGCTGGAAAAGACGGAGTCGAACAGAGTCATCCACCCAAGAATTGGAAGAACACCATAAATGGTATGTCATGACGTGTGCTTGGGGGTATTCTACAGATTTTCCCTCAAACTTGGGACAATCACTAGGAGCCTTCGTTGGAACCGGATGCCAATAAGGATTATGAAGAATTGGATCATTTGTCAATTTGGACACATCCGGTAACTCCAACGTGGCGAGGAATGGTAACTGAGGGTTAAAAGGCATAGCAGGTCCTCGATAAGGACCCATACCCATACTCCACCCTTGTTGAGTATAACTATATCCCCATTGGTTCTGTCTCAGAGGATTTGGACCTAAGGGGTATAAGCTGAATAATTTGGTTGATATGGCGGTTGAGGACCAGGATATGGGGGTTGGAAACTAGGATACTGATTCTAAGTATACGAGGGCCCCGATTGAGCAGCATAAGGATTTTTCTGCGGAATATAAGTATGGCCTGGCGGTTGAGGGTAATAAGAAGAACCTTGAGGCACATTGTATACGGGTCGATATTGACCTTGAGGGCAATAACCACCTTGGGGTCATACGGGTTTCTGATAATTAGGGCCCTGCTAAGCTGGATAAGTTGGGTGCAGAGTTTGATTCGACTGCGGCATAGAATAGAGCGGTGGATGAGCAGGGTGAACGGGCTATGTAGGTTGGCCTGGCTGAGAAGGTTGACCTGACTGATGAGTGCCACCAGGCTGCCCCTGCGGAGTAGGTTGGCTTGATGGCTGCGGTGGGCCAGGCTGTGCCTGATAAACAGGTTGGCCTGGAGCAGGACCCTAAGATGGTCCTCGCTGTGCAAAATTTGGACCAATTGGAGTATATGGTTGTTGAGGTTGCACCAAAGGTTGAGATGGATGGATTTTCCCCCCAGGACTGTATAAAGGTCCAGGTTGATATACCGGTTGCCCAACTGGTCCTTGAGGTTGCCCTGGTTGGACCTCAGGCTAAGCTTGTAAAGGTTTACCTTAAGGATTGTAAGGCTGCCCTTGTGGGCCGTAAAACAATCCCTACTGGATCGAAGGTTGTCCTTGTAAGGGTTGCCCTTGTGGGTCATACACATACCCTTTCTGGGCTGAAGGTTGTCCCTGAAAGGGTTTTCCTTATGGGCCGAAAGCATACCCTTGCTGAACTGATGGTTGTCCCTGAAAGGGTTGTCCTTGTTGGTTAGAAGGTTGCCCAAGCAAGGTAGGTGTAAAACCATTAATGAACTGATAAGCCTCAGGAGCAAGCAAATAGATAGGGTTTCCATGCTCATCATATTGGAATGTAAGTGAATAAATCGAGGTACCATCTGCGCCATAATGAGAAAAATAAGGACGATTAGGATCCTTAGGGTACTGATTAGTTTGGGAGCTCTGCTGCTGACCAGCCAGCCGATACTCCTCAAAAGAGAGGCCGTTAGGTATTTCCATGGCAATCAAACTCTCTACCGAAGCTGAAACTCCTGACGACTGAGCGGTGACAGCTGGTGCTGATGTAGCCACGCAGACAGTAGGCCTAGTGGGGATAGACATAACAAAAGGCGTCGACAAGACAGGTGTCATCGATGACATCCCTAATGACGGGAGAAATGACCCCCTTGACGGAGTTGATGTTGCCATAGAGGAAATAACGGCTATAATCTGACCCAAAGACCTATATCCAGCTGGAAGCAACACTGATGGTGAAGATTGAGTAGGCTCTTGATGGATGTCTTCCAGGAAAAGTTGGTATTCTTCATCAGAAACTAGAATACCCTCACTGCCATTAGGACTAGACGCGTTCATGTTTGAATCCACTGTGAGATCTTGTAAAATATTACGGGGGCTAGGAGGTATGATAGCAGCCAAAAATGACAATCCCGATGTCAGAGGGGGAAAATGTTCCCCGACCCCAAACCCAAACCAAGCGTTTGAAAGAGTCTAATGAAACTCAATCAGTTATCCAAAGGGGTACTATGATGGGATGACAGGATGTTGAAGCTTAGCAGACCTAGAGGTCCGAGAAGTTTCAGATGAATCGTATGAGAAAGGACTGCCAGTAGATGAAACCAATGGTTCTGCCACTATGACTGTAGCACACTAGGAAAAGGAAAAAGATTAGAAAAGAAGACTCTTGGATCAAAACCAAGGCAAACGGAGACAGACGAAGAAATCAAAATTCAAAGGGCATGTAATCGTAGGTAGTTTATTTTACCACATTGAAACCAAAAATTTGTTGTTTCATGTTTTAAGAGTCAATAAATAGTCAAAGATGACTCTAGTCTCTTTCAGTTTGAAACGAGCGTGAAAGGACAAGTGCTCGATGATATTTTCAAATTTATGGAGTCAGTAAAGATAAAAAATGACTGCTCAGGTAGTCTAGGTAAAAGGGTGTACCAGGTTCCCGTGAACTGCCATATACACCTTGGTTATAAAATGAAAGAAGAATCAACCAAGGACTTGATGTACGTGCAGGTAGTCTCCACAAATGTTGTGTTCGGTGTATCACAGTTACAAGGTAGCAGAATTGGCTTCCTACAGATAAAAGAATTGCAACCTAGAGGGGTGTCCCTTTATATACTCGACGGTATGGGGAGCACAAGTCCGTACTAGTGTTTTTCGAAGCCAGATGGCGAGCGATAGCTGATAGGTTTAAAGACGCTAGAACACATCTCTAACTTAGACCACTAAATGTTTCGTTAAGTTTCAATGTTGCCTTAGATTAATTGAATAAATTTTAAGTTGATCTTGTATTTATGTTTCAATTCCAAGTTCCTACCATATGTTGGATCTCACTAATCCCTAAATGCAAGCTACATGCCATAAAATACCATTTCGTTTGATGAAAATCTAGGAGAAATTTTAGGAGTTTTCAAGCGATAGCAGATAATGAGAACAAACATAAGCATCCACTATAGTATCTGATGCAAGCTAATGAAAATGAGAAATCTTTCCTAGAATGCCCAATGCTAGTTATGCGAAATATTTTCCAATTCCACAATGCAAGTAAGAATGCAAGCACAATTTTTTTTTATTTTTTATTTTTCAATGTAATAGAGCAAACAGTGCACTAAATGAAATGAAAAATGAACCTTCACACTAGCTCAAGAATGTTCAAGCAAGTGTCGAAACGAAACAATTCAATCAACTCAAAATCAAACAAAACAAAACTCAAACCAATGTTGCAATCTCTCAAATCGAAGAAAGATGTCGAAACGGACCCATACAAGTAATGTAATCTATGCTTGGAGTGACAAGACGCACAACTAAATGAAAGAGGCCAGACTCATTCCACCAAATGAAATCACTCAAACGGATCAAGAGAGTTGAATGTAATCAAACAAAGAACGAAGGTGGCTGTGAAACAAAATAACGAAGCTCCTACAGGAGGATCAGCATACCAAAGTACTAGAAAACCCTAGGGCCATGATGCTGATAAGGAATGTATAGAAAACTGAAGGAAGGAGGCTGTTAAAAATCACAAACAATCCCAAAGCACTCAAAACATGCCAAAAAATAACCCAGAAGCACAAGCACTGACCAAAAAATTCCAAAACAGGGCAAACCCTAATACCTATAGGAAATGGCGTGATTGTTTGGCTGTAATCAGCGCCAAACAAGGGATGGCGCGGGTGCTGAACTAGAAACAAGCGCCAGTGGGTGCGACTGTTAGACTGGAAACCGCGCCAATCAAGAAAACCCTAGTAAAAGGAAAATTTTAGAAAAACAGAGGTCAGATCTGATCCTCTAGGGCTGAACAGGGGTCTTAAACTCAACAAAAATAATCAGAAAAGGCAAGCTAAGCAAGCAAATACCAAGAAGAAGACCTAATGGATGAAAGACAAACTCACATTGATCCCTAGTGGAGTCTCCAATTTGTTGGTGAGGTAAATCCCCTCTGCAGACAGAGGGGATCCCACTAGCCCTAGAGTGGGTCTAGGTACAAACGAGACATGCTATAACATTGGTCCTTAGCTAACAAATGGATGGAGATTTTATAGATAACTTACTAGAGGTCCTACACTATTATCATCGTCGGAAAGAGTGGCTACCTCTCGCTCCTGGTTTGACAAATCACGATCCGCTCACCTTCACACTCAGATACATGCACAGACACAAGAAACAAAGACGATATAACACATACTGTTCCACATTCGTAACTATTAGTCAGTCGAATAAGACTAAATCAATCGCATTAAATAAAAATAACACAATGATGGAACCAATACCACAATCGAGTATATTAATGAAAGAAAGGAAGAGTACAACCAAGCTTTGACATTGCGATCTCCTCCAACAGGGTTCCAGCGGAGCGCTTCTCACAAAGGCTCATCGGGAATTCCGACGGGGCTCTCTCTATGGAATTCTCCTTGGTTCTACCTTCTCTATAGCAATTACTTAGCTATAGTATCTCTTCTCCAAGTTCAACTTCTTGGCTATATGTTCAACTAGCTTTTGTAAAGGGAGAAGGCTTGTTTATATAGAGGAAGAAGGAGAGGTTAGGATCCCTATAATCATGGAGGGGAGTTCTATCTTCAAAAAATGTTCCATGGGCTGTAAAAACCATTACCTAAAGGAAGAGATCCGTGGCTTATCAAGTTTAACCACTTCCTATGACTCATCCCTGAGGTGGTTAAAGGAAACGTCCGCCTCTATTTTGTTACAAAACATTGCTAAAACAGCTGGCACGGGCACAACACAGAGACAGAGCACCAGGTGGCGTGGGCTCTAGTGTAAATCTTGCCTATCAGCGCGAGGGGTGAATTGGCTACCTGCACCAATGCGAAAACATGGGTTTTTGTGTGCTTTTTGAGGAAATTTTCAATAGGAGAAATGATGTCCTTATGCAGAAGGATGCAAAGAAGGTGTTTACAGAGTATGACACTACTCAAGGGTCATGGGAAAGACCCTCCAATATGTGGGGAAAGGGATTATAGGGATGGTGAAAAAATATTGTGTAACACTCCCACCTATTCGTGATCATGATCATGCTATTCATTTGATTCTAGGAAGTGTTCCTCCAAAAATAAGGCCTTATAGATATCCCTATGTCCAAAATAGAGAAATTGAATGTGTGATTGTAGAAATTTTAGAGGCGGGTATAATTCAACCTAGTCAAAGTTCTTTCTCTACTCCTGTAGTATTAGTACACAAGAAGGATGGATCATGGCGCATGTGTCTGGATTCTAGGGAGCTCAATAAGCTCACCATTAAAGATAAATTTCCCATTCCTGTGATTGATGAATTATTGGATGGATTATGTTAGGAATCTGTAATTAGCAAGATTGGCAAAGTCCAATCACAGAAACAACATTATTTCAACCACTTTGGGATTCTAGGATCTAGACCTCCTGAATTCGGAGAGGGTTCTCTCCAATAAGTGCAAAGATGGATTTGTTGTTGAAGTTTTGGGTAATGATATTAGGCTAGTTATGAAGGCCAAGGGTTTTGCTTGTTTTTTGGATGGTCGAGCATGATTACTATTTGAGGTGGAAAGTTCTAAATGCAAAGAGTTTCAAAGGTGTGAAGTTGCAAGCGAATAGAAAAAGCTTTGGCCAGGAAGGTAGATAACTGCAAGTTTTATTCCATTGGGCTATGGAGTCACAATAGGGTTTAATTGGAACAACAAGAGGCAAGAGTGGTCCATGGGGCAAGTCATCTATGTCTAACGATCTCTTTAAAGTCTGATTTATGGAATGGAATGAGACAAAAGAAAGGGAATTAGACAGATGAAGAACAAAGAGCAGCCCAGGATTTGGTAAGTACTTTTAAACTAGCCAGCCTTTGACACACACTTAAGAAAAACATGAAAACAAACTAGGATCTGGTAAGTACTTCTAAACTAGCCA
The DNA here is from genome assembly GCA_034641835.2 of Pinus albicaulis. Taxonomy (NCBI): domain Eukaryota; kingdom Viridiplantae; phylum Streptophyta; class Pinopsida; order Pinales; family Pinaceae; genus Pinus; species Pinus albicaulis. The sequence goes on along the minus strand of CM076580.1, from coordinate 984,381,165 downwards.
GCCTTTGATACACTTTCAATAGAAAACATATAAAAACAAAGGGAAACTTGAAGGCAACTGTTAGAGTAGAAACTAGCGGGTCGGGCTCACCTCAAATCCTCTCCTAGCTTTGCTTTACTTGGTCACTTTCAAGACAATCACAAGGATAACACAGAATGGCCTAAGATCTGGTAAGTACTTCTAAACTAGACAGCTTTTAACACATTCCAAGGGAAACATTCAGACAATCTTTGGGGATAAAAATAGGACTAGGGCACACCATATCTTCCTTAGTTCATCTCTACTTAACATGAAATGAAAGTAACATCTAAGAAAAATATTCAGCTAAGACAATAAGAGGAGGGAACGCCAGCATTCCTATGTTTAAACTGATTTAAATAATTCCTAAATAACACAGATTAGAGGAAAACATTTAGATAAAGATTTTTAGTCAGAGAAGGGTACTGATATACAGTAGGTCCTAACTCTATGCATGTTGTTCTTTATAAGAGAAAATGAACACCGTGGAAACAAAAAAAAAATAACAAGTTACAATGAGAAAAACATCACTGTCAACATAGACCAGGATCCCATAAATCAGCTTGTATTGATGCTCCAAACGAGTTACAACTTTGAGTCCAATGCTTTAGTTTAGAAATCATCTACTCATCTCAGCCTAACTTATCTATCACAAGTAGAGCTTCAAGGGCCAGTGAACACTATTTACAAGTATAAGTCTCAAGCTCAATTACATTACAATGATCAACAACTACATCAACCAACCCCTCACTCATCTTCTGCAGTAGTATATATAGAAGAATGAGGAGGTGAGATCTGATAAAATAAATCTAAAGATAATTAATACAGACTTAATGGTTCCACGGCCTTTGGGGGGCTCGATGAAGAAACTTACATAGGTTTCTTCTGTATTAAATGGTTTACATAAAGATTTAAGCTCGGTGGGAGATTTTCTTGACCTTTGAGGCTCTGTGTGATGTCAAATTAACTTGAATTTTTTTCATTAAGTTTGTTTGCAGAATTCACTCTCTGGCTGCGCTTGAGACAAATATATGATCTTGATCAATAACTTCGGCCTCAGATATGAATGCTTTGAGGCACAGGTGGCATTGTGGTAGCTAGAGGGATCGATTTGCCTCAGTTGTGGCGGTGAAGGCTTTCTGGCTGATGAACCTTTATGATTTCCCTTAAAACTGTGTTTTAATTGGGGATTAGGCTTTTGATAAACCATATTAGATGTAATCCCCATAGAAATTTCTTTTATCTTCTGTTCTGATTTATTTTGTCTTCGGCACTGATACTCTCTGACTGTGCTCGATTCATGGTTTTTTGCTAGTATGAAGGGCTGCGCACGGGTTATGTGGCATCAATGCTTCATGGATGATTGATGAAGTGTGGAGCTTCTTCCTGCGAATGGTTTCCTCTGGTGAATCGAAGGCGGGAGGATCATCACCTTCTGCCTATGAATTTTCTTCAGACATAGCGGAAAAAACCATTGGAACCCTGCAAAATACAAAGAATGTTATGAAATCCTGCATGTATAGGTTATATTGCTTTAGAGGACATGTGGGGGGAGCGTGGCCATTGGATGGCATCATCCAACGGTCGAGATTGATTTAGAGGAGGTCGAAAAGAAAGGGAGGAAGAATTAAATCGGAGCAGTCGATCACGTAGAGATCGACGGTCGAGAGTGGAGGCGAAAAGTCAAAGCGGAGGAGTCAGTTTTTGGAAAAATGGAGAAATGGGTAATAACCTCTGTTTCAGGCAAAAATGATCAAAAATCAAGATCGGGAGTCAGGACAATCGTGGGCCATCGGATGAGAGTGGCCCAAGCGATCAACGATGGAGATCCCATGATCAAAACCTTATAGAATGCACCCAAACTTCATATTTTCAATAAAATTGAGGCGAAATAAAACCCAGGGTCTAGAAATGTTGATTGGGCGACGAATCAGGGCGATGAAATATGGGACGTTGATCTGTAAATTAGATCGACGGTGGAGATGCTTTAATGAATGCGCCATATCCTGGTTAACTATCGGGCTTCTTCAGAGAGCGATCACCGTCCGATGAGTGTCCTCAGATCGGACGGCGCACGTCAATATCGTGCCAGGCCCATGTCCAAACTTTAATGTGCGATGAGGGTGGTTTTGTGAACAGTGCTCAAGGCCATGCGTCGGGCGGTGAATGGAATCACTGCTAAATAAAGAATACCACCCCGCTCTCAAAAGCGGTGCGATGAAATCCGCTTGGTTTTGCAACAGTGAATGGCTGGCGGGGACCACCAGAGTGATAGATTGTGCACCATCAATCTACGGATCAGACTGACGGTGGAGATCGTTGATAACCTTTACACTGGCGGAAAACTTTATTACATAATAAAAACGACAAATTCATATAAAACTAAGGTTTAGACTTTGGGGGCGAAAATATTTATTCGAAGCGGATAGGTGCCCGACTGTGGGGCCATGGGTTATTTGGAAAATAATATGACTCGGGCTTATAAAGGAAGGGCTAATCGCGATCGGGCGATGCGATAAGTGCTTGGAAGGCTGGCGCTCGGTTCTAGCAGCAGGGCATATGGAAGGGAAGGGTTAGAGACTTAGCCCAAGGGGCTTAAGTCTACAATATATAAACAATGTGATTTTTATAGTTTTTCAACGATCTTCAAAGGTTCTGAGGATTTCGATAAGGCAAAGAAGGGTCTTAAACCTTATCAAAGGGAGTTTGATGAAGGGAAAAGGGTGAAATCATGAAAATGAAGGATTTTCATGGGAAAAGAAAAGGTAAAGATGAGTTTAGTTTTGGAAGAAGGGGGAAAAGGAAAATGGTGCTTGAAGCAGTATCATGTCTTTGAAATCAGCAGGATTTCGGAATGTAAAATGGGCACAACAGTGAAGATTAAGACAGAGGCATGAGGCCTTTTGAGAGTCTTGAAGAGTCAACACTTTTTAGTAGTAAAATTTGTTCCTTGAAGACTCCAGAAAATGATTTAGCCACCTTTTGGTATAAAAAATTTCATAGGTGGCTAACAGTGGCTCCACTTGTGGATGGTGCCTTCTTGAAGGCATCAAGAACTTCAGACTTGCATTCTCTGGGAGGCTGGTCAGTTGCCTCCTCCATTGGGCTGCCTTTCTTTCTGTGGATGATCTTCTCTTGCTCTGAAACATATTATCATTCATGGATCAACAATGGAAACTCATCAATACAATCTTTCTACCTACCCAATCTTACTGATCTAACATTTTTTCTTCATTAGAGTGCACTTGGATTGGCAAACTCTTTTACAACACTTTATTCTTTTGAAAACAAGAAAAATAATCTATTTCTACTCCCTATTTCTCCATGGACCCAGATTAAACAGTTGAGCCCATATGATTCTCTACCTAATCTACTGTTTGTTGGGATTAAACTGTCCAACAGACTTTATTCTCTAAATTCTACAACATAAATTTAAAGAGAAAACAAGTCAGGATTGAACAGTCTAACTTGATGCTGGTCTATGGCATAAAAAAAAACTGTACACAGACATTATTTTGCACAAAATTTTAAAACCAAGATGGAAGGCTTGAGATCTGAAATTTGAAAGCATTTCCTTCCTCTTTTTTACAGCTCTGTTTTGACTTTTGTTTTGAGCTGTCTTTCCTTTGCTAACTGGTTCAGATTTTGAGCTGATTGGAACCAGATTTTTACATCTTTTGACTCAGAATTTGAAGCAGATTTGAGACATTTTTCTTTGAAACCTTAGGTTCATATTTCGAGCATGTTTGAACCCTTAATTTCTATTCTAAACTATCCACTGATAAGCCAAGATTAAACAATTTGGAAAATCGAATTCACAATCCTATCAGCAGAAAATTTAAAGCTAATTAGTCAAGATCAGGCCGTTTGACTAACTAGAAGTGTGTTCTTCAGGAGTGGCATTTGAGCTTGCACACTTTCATATTTGTTTCTCTTTTTTGGTATGGGGCTATACCTTTCTTGTTTTCACAATCTGCCCTCTTTTCTTTCTTTTCTTTGTTTTTTTATTTTTGATTTTTATAACTTTGAATGCAATGATCGGTTGAATATTTATAGTGGGAAAAAGATAAAAAGGCTTCAAAATATGACATGGATCAAGAGAAGTAATGCTTAAGCATCCTGCCATTGACAGGACCCCCAAATAGTTCTGCTCCATTCAACTCCTGCAAGAAAAATGCATTATTACCAGCAGCTGAATGGAAAGAATAAGGGCCAAGCCATAAGTTGTCAAATTTCCCGTGCTTGCCCTTGTCTTCCCTCCTTGAGTCCCACTTTAAAACTTTGTCCCCAATCTTGAAATTGTTGGCCTTTTTTCTTCTATCAAAAATCTTTTTAATGTTGTCTTGCTTTTGCAATGCTTTGTAATAAACCTCCTCTCTGGTTTGCTGAAGATGAATGGTCTAATTTATTCTTTTGATCATGTCATTTTCTTCAGTTTGCAACTCTTGGATCAACTTCATAACTGGTACACCAATTCTGTTTGGAAAAATTGCATCAGTACCATACACAAGCTGGAAAGGTGACATACCAATAGATTTCTTCAAAGTTAATCTGTCAGCCCAAAGTGCATGCACAAGCTTTGTGTGCCAAGATTTCTTGTTGTCCTCCAACAGTTTCTTGATTATGTTCACTAAACTTTTGTTTGAGGATTCTACAAGTCCATTACCTTGAGGGTAATAGGTCGTGGAATGCCCCAATGTTATCTGATATCTGTGACAGAACTCAACCATATTCTATGACCCAAACGATGCTGCATTATTAGTGATAATCTTGGTAGGATAGCCAAATCTGGAGAGAATATTAGTCTCCATAAATTTTATAATAATATAATCATTGGCTTGCCTACAAGGTATGGCTTCTATCCACTTAGTGAAATAGTATGTGGCAGTGAGAATCCATTTATGTTGGGTAGAATATGGTGGATGGATTTCTCCTATGAAGTCAAGTCCCCACTGTTGAAAAGGAGCTTCAACAGTAATTGTATGCAGAGGTAGGGGTAGCAGTTTTCTTTTTCCTTCAAAAAGTTGGCATTTATGACAGGAAATGATCATCTTGTGCACATCATGAAAAAGAGTAGGCCAATAGAAACCAGCCCTCAAAATTTTGTTGGCTATTGTCTTCCAGTACAAATGACCTCTACACTCTCCTTCATGGAACTGGTATTTAACCTTCTCTGCATCAAACTCAGAAAAACATTTAAGCAATACACCACTTGCATTTTTCCAATAAAGACATCTATCTACAATGTAATAGTTTACAACTTTTAACTTTAGGAACCTTGCCTTTGTTTTTTTCGAACCAAGAGGTGTATTCAAATTAAACAAAACATAAACAATATCAGCATACCAAGGAGAATTCATAAAATGGTCTTCAACAATGGGAGTTGAGAATCCTTCTCGGTCATCCAAAGCATCAATCATATTAATATGAAGAACTTCAAAATTTGATTCAGCCATTAATCTAGCTAGACCTTGGCCTTTGATGAGTTTAGTGGGTTTTATCTCTAAATGATATTCAAGAATAACAACAATCTACTTACCTCTTTTACCATCTGGGTCCTGTGTTAGAATGTCTTTCACAATTGAATTTGGGACAAAGGCAATGATATGTGAGTGAAGAATGTATACTCTGAAGTCTTTCAACGCTTTAACCAAAGCAAAAGCTTGCTTCTCGATAATGTTATACTTCAAAGGAGTATCCCTCAATGCCTTGCTAAAGAATGCAATAGGCTGCTCTTGTCCTTGTGGATTTTTCTGTGAAAGGACAGTAGCTATGGTATGTTCTGATGCAAATGAAAAAATATAAAAATCTTTCGAAAAATGAGGACTTATTAGAATAAGTGTTTTGGTTAATGCTTGTTTCACTAGCTCAAAGGATTTCTTTGCTTCCAAGGTCCATTTTACCCCTTGCTCCTTCTTTAACATGTTTGTGATATTCCTAAGGAGCTCAGCTAGGTTGGGGATGAACCTTCTCAAAAAGTTAATCTTTCCAATGAAAGATTGCAACTCCTTGATGTTTCGAGGATGAGATATTTGCAATATGGCCTCAATCCTCTTTGGATCTATCTTAATACCCTCTTTTGAAATAATGTGCCCAAGAATTTTACCTTCTTGGAGCCCAAATAGTGTCTTCTTAGGGTTTAAAGATATTCCAAACTTTCTGCATTTCTCGAAAACCTTTCTTAAATGTTCTAAGTGCTCTTCATCTATTTTTGAAAACACAGTGACATCATCAAGGTATATAATGATGAATTAGCCCAATTCTTCTGAGAATGCTATGTCCATGGCTCTCTGAAAAGTTGCTCCAGCATTCATTAGACCAAAGGGAATTTTCACATACATGAAAGTGCCCCATGGTGTAGTAAAGGTTGTCTTTAATTGATCAGCAGGGTGAACTAAGATCTGATTGTACCCTGAATAGCCATCCAGCAAAGCAATTCTCCTTGACCCTACCACCCTTTGCAAAATATGATCCATCTTAGGTAAAGGATAGTTGTCTTTCAATGAAGCTTTGTTTAAGTCTCTAAAGTCTATACAAAGCCTGATCTCTCTAGTTTTCTTCCTAACCGACACTAGATTAGACACCCACTCAGAATATCTAATAGGGAAAATAATACCATCTTCATACATTTTCATGATCTCCTTCTGAACCAAAGGTAGCTGAACAGGGTTTATTCTACGCAGTTTCTGTTTGAATGGTTTTTGGTTTTATTTGAGGGGAATTTTTTGCTGTATTATTTCAGTGTCGTAGGATTTAAGATCTTCGTAACTCCACGCAAAAACATCAGAAAATTATTTAAAAAACTCTATGTATTTGAGTTTAATATGAGCTGGTAAATTTTTAGACAGTTTAATCATTTTTGGTTTAAGTTTACTACCTATATTGCACTCTTCCACTTCAGTCTCTACAGGCTCCAGTTTTGGCTTCCTAGCCACATAGTTAAAATCAAACAATTCCTCTAAAGGTGCCAGACCGCTTGGAAAACTTTCGTCTTTAGAGTGCAGAGTTTCTAACTCCTCTGTTTCTAACTCTGCATTCAATTCTGCTTCATTTTTAAGTTTTCCAGAAGGTAGATTTATATTGGTAAGTTCAGGAGACAACTCTTCTTCCCCAAGAAAATTTTCTTCACTGCAGTCTATTTCATAATTTGAGTCTGAACTGTGTAGTTCGAATTCATTTATGAATTGCATGAATTCTTCTATTTGTTTTTCTCCGTCAAAAACCTGCCAATAATTTTCATTATCAGGAATGGCTGGTCTGAATTTTATTTGAGTTGTGCAGTCTTTGGTTTCATATGGTGTCAAACATGTTCTAGCTGCAAAGGCTAAATTGTGGGCGACAATATTTCTTTTTCTTGGGACAAAAATCAATTTGGACTCCTCAAAAGTTTTCAAAAGGTCCATGACATCGTTTCGGTAGGCTCTAAGTCTGGGATGATTTGCGTTATACTCCCCATTGACTTGCCTAATGACTAACTATGAATCCCCATACACATTGATTCTTGTGGCCCCTAACTTTTTCAACAAATGTAAGCCTAAGAGAAGGGATTCATATTCTGCTATCTTATTGGAACACTGAAAGTTTAGTTTGCATGAAATGATTTTTGTGTGGTTGTTTTCAGCGTTGCAGATCCAAACACCTGCACCAGCGTTGGTTCTAGTGCATGACCTGTCAAGATACATACTCCACAGAGGACTATTTTCGGTTTCACCTTGGTTAGTGTCCTCTTCAACTAACATGCCTCCTGATTGTTGTTGAATATTAGCACTTAGTTGAAACTGTTTCAAACCCTAAGGTTTTTCACTTTGTTGAAGGTTGTTCTCTTGATTTTCAAGGTTTAAGAGCAATGGACTTATGACTTGTAGCTCAAGACCTTTGTTTGTTTTGCTAACGTTTTCAAATGCAGTAAACTGCTTTGACACTTCTACGTTGTGTTCCTCTTCCTCCCTATCGACCATTAATCCTGTTAAAGTGACTTGTTCACTAAGTGTTTCATCATTTAACATAATAAAAGAATCAAGGCCTATATTTACAGAATACAGAGGAGAGTTTTGTGGTCGGTCTTGACTTGTAACTGTGTATTTCATATGGGATTCCCTGTAAAGTCTTCTATTCTGATTGAAAACAGGGATAGTCGCATAGGTCATGTCCATCTGCATAGTCCCTTGCAACTTAGGCCCCCAAGATCTTGATAATAGCATTCCATATTTTGGGGGCACATCAGCCACAAAAATATCCATTAATAAGCATTTGGCTGGAATTTGGGCTAAGTTAACACAAAGGTCTTTGATTAATCCTAAACATTTACTCTGCTGGAATCAAAGGAGTAAATGTATTTGTACGGTCTGGTGATTTCTAGACCTAGGCTCTCCATTACAGCTTTTGGCATTAAATTATGAGA